>JARYHS010006964.1:14617405-14637644 GCA_031002005.1 Vandiemenella viatica | reverse complement strand
ATGACAACGAACCTCTCATGAAGAGGGTCCAACTTATCCCATCTATGCTGTCACCAGTGATGGTATCCGACTACTCGGCCGGCTGCAGCACTGCACCGATCTACCGCTGCTCGCATGGCCGCAACTAGACGGACTGATCATCATGCCCTGTAACCTGACTGACTGGAGGACAGTCACTAACATGTTGCATCAGGAGAACATACCCGCGAAGGATTACTATCCACAACGTAACGTCAAGACAACTTCTACAACAGATGACAACTGTCCCGCATCTGCCGATAAGTCTACTTCTACTGCCCCGAAGACGCAAGAAATCGTGCAGTGCTTCAAGTGCCAGCGCTTCAATCATTACGCGAAGCAATGTACTATGAGGCAAAGGTGCGTTCGCTGCGGGGAACAACATCTACCGGCAGCAAAGAAGGATCCGATCTGCTGCAACTGTGGTGGACATCACGCAGCCTGCTACCGCGGATGTCCCAGCAGGAAACGACGGTTGCAGAAGAGACAAGTAACTTCTCGTGCTGAGTCGGCGCCCAACCCGCAGGGAGACTCAGCCGTGTAAAAGGGTTCAACATGGCAAGCTTCCAGAGCAGTTTGTTGTCAGACAACCAAGCACGCTCCATCGCCCAGCGATGAAGACCGGTCAAGACACCGCATGCCGCCTCATCCAGCTACGAAGGCGAAGACCGCAACCCCACGTGGCCGAACATCCAGCCGGCATAGATGCTGCGATGTACTCGCAGCAGACCTGCAGTGGGGGCCGAAACTGAATAACATCATCGAGCTGCTGACGCAACTCGTATCAAGTATAATTACGAGCTCGGCCGATACACCTAGCTCCTGAACGCTTCATGAAGACACACCGTAAATATCATCAATAAGCAAGAATACGACCAACCAAGAAGAACCAGCTAAAGGTTAAACAAAAAATTGTAGTTTAAAAAACTAAATCACGCTTTCGTAGTAATGTGAACTAAAAGGTTAAAAATAATATTTGAATATAAACATTTTGTTTAACAGTGATAGGACGTCCCACAATTCAGGATAATTAATTTTTTTGAATAAGCTTAAAGTACAAAGTCACTGATTACAAAATTAACTTTAATGTAAAAAAGCATGGGGTGCTATTTCAGTTGTCTTATATTTTTTGTCGTTGGCTGTTTGTAAAGACAGAGTCATTGTCAAAAGTTATGTAGAGCGCACCCCACGCTTTTTTAACATTAAAGTTAATTTTGTAATCAGTGACTTCATACTTTAAGCTTATTCAAAAAAAAAAAAAAAAATTATCCTGAATTGTGGGACGTCCTATCACTGTTAAACAAAATGTTTATATTTAAATATTATTTTTAACCTTTTAGTTCACATTACTACGAAAGCGTGATTTTAGTTTTTTAAACTACAATTTTATTTTTAACTTTTTAGTTCAGATAGTTTAAAAAGTATGTTTCTTACTGTTGGCTTTTCTTCGCCAATCTCTTTTTCTTTGAGTTGTAGTTTCATTATTAATTATTATTCCCACGAGTAAAATACAATTAAATGGTCAACTCAACAAGAGATCCAATAGCACGGTAAACGAGGAAGGCTACTTTTCTATAATAGTACGAAGTAATATTTCGAATACTTACTATTCAACATCACGTTAAGCTACTTCAGACATACTGGAGAACGATGATGATGATGATGGCTATATTGGGTGGGAAATCTCCGAAGGGTGTGGCCGCCAAATGACGAAGATTTCTCGAATCGCACCTGTGCACTAATGTCGCGGCTGCATTTGCCTAACTCAGTAATCCCATCAGGTATAGGATACACTGACAACGTGGTGAGAGTGAAATTATTGAATTTTTATCGGTTCTTAATAAGTGTGCAAAATTTAAAACGATTCGGACGTCAGGAAGCGGGTAAACACTGAAATGAAAGATTCCATTACATGGCAACCATTTTTCTATTGTTACCGTCAGAGTAACGAGAATACCAGGACGTTGCTAAGAGACTACTGTATTGTCAACGGTTCTTAAAACGTGTGCAAAATTTTTATGTTTTTACTGTCAACGTAATCAGAATATCAAGACATAGCTATGAAATTATTGTATTGTAATCAGTTATCAATACATGAGCAAAATTTTAAACAACTCGGACATCTGGAATTGGGTTTAAAATTATATTGCAAAATTCCACGACATTCAACCATTTTTCTGTTGTTACTGTCAAAGTAAAGAGCATAGCAGGATATAGCTATGAAATTATTGTATTGTCACCGGTTCTTAATATGAGTGCCAAATTTCAAACAGCTCGGACATCGGGAAGTGGGTCAAAATGGAGTTGTAAAATTCCGTTACATTCATACATACATACATACATACATACATACATACAAATCAAGCTAATATAAAGCGTGTAAAAAAAGCCCTAAAATGAAAAGAAAAAGAAAAAAAGTTAAAAACAAAAATACAACCAGTAAAAATGAAGGCAATGCCAACTAGGCAAATACTTCAACAATGAATTCTCCAGCTTACGGGCTGAAGAAGCAAGTTAGGCTCAGGCAGGCAGGCACGGTGAACGAGCGCCGAGCTCGGAATGGAGGGCGGCCACACCGGTCTAGCTATGAACAGTTGGGTCATAGGAAGAGACCCGCCTGGCAGCAGTGCGCAGTCGGGACTGAGACGTGCATGTTCTGTATCAGGCCCGCTACCGCCGTCTTCGATACTATTTGGATATGAAGAACCGCCAACGGCTACACGCTGCCTCGCGCCGCCCGGGCACATTTGACGGTACTGAGATGCCACAACAACAACTCGTGATGGAAGTGGATGCACCGGCTGAGCTGGGCCCTCCGATGGGTCCAGTTAAGCCTTTCTATGTACCCTACCACTACAACGTTACCAGCTACCTACGAGAGTTGTTGTTCCAGACAGCTCTCCCGTTTTTTGCATGGCCAGAGCGGGATGGGCTGCAAATCCTGGCCTGCAGCTTGAGTGATTACAACATCATTGGCAAGCAAATTGTGCAGATCATGGAAATGACATATTCACCTGAAGAACTAGCGCTCATCAGGAAGATTAAGGAGACGAAGAGCAGCTCTTCTGCCAAGACTGAAGAACCGTCGCCAGCTGGAGTATCGTCTGGGACATCAGCCAGCAAGCCTCCAGTCAACAAGCCATCGACTATGTCTGTGAGCACGCAGTGCCCAACGTCGTCGAAGAAGAAGAAATCTCTTGGCATTGTCCAATGTTTCCAGTGCCAGGGGTTCAACCATTTTGCTCGTCAATGCACCAGCAACTTTAGGTGCGTTCGCTGCGGGGAGGAGCACTCTCCGGCCGAATGTCAGCGGCCGAGGGAGGAACCCACATGCTGCAATTGCGGACTACGGCACGCGGCGTGTTACCGTGGCTGTCCAGCCCGCAAGCGCCTGCATAGAACCAGCCGACGGGCCAAAAGCAAGACCTGTCGTCAGACTACCAAGATCGCTGCCACTTCCAGCGATGGGAATCACGTCCCACCTCGTCTTGTGAGAATGACGCCCCGTGCCCCACCCAGCCGAACACCTGGCCACAGCGATCATCGCTGTTGCAACCATGACCCGATGGAACAGCAGTGGGGCGCAATGATGACCCATACAATCGAGCTGCTAGTGCAGCTCATAGCCCATACTACAAACAGATCGCCTACAAATGTAGTCGCCGGCAACTATGATCCATCCAACTAATCATGTGAAATAACCAAAAAATTTAGAGCCAACCAAAAAGATACACCAAAAGTGAAGTCATGACATCTCAACTGCTCTTGGAGTAAATGTCGAAGGACAAAAACTCTGTAGTACTCTGCCAACGAATAAAGGGCAGTGAATGACCTCGATGATGAAGAGACCCGCCTCTGCTGGCAGCGATGGCGCGCCTCTGTCCGTCGCCCAGTCAGTAAACATCAAACGCCCGTGTGGCTGAAACGACACTAGGCAACCTGGTGGGGAAGTGGCTGTGAGGTGGCGACGGCTAACCTGCGGCGCGTGCTGATCCGTACTATTGGGACGCATGGCGCGGCCTACAAATCCACGGGCCGTGGAAAGCCACCATAACACGTATGCAACAATAACAGTGGTTTAATCAGCTCGCACCCTTTTAATTAAGAAATATGTAATATTAGCAAAAAATTGTCAAGCAATGAAAGAACTCAAGAAATATATTAACAGTCATTCTCTATGTAATTATTATAAAACAATAAGAGTATTAATGTTTAGGAAGTCAATTTTACAAACAATTATGAAACTAGTTGCTCAAAAAAAATTACAGTATAGACAAAAATGTAATAACAATTTACGGTGGTAATAAAGAGCGTAGGTTAAACTACTTGAAACACAATGTGTGAATATTCAGTATTTTATCACTTTATGTAATATAAGGAAAGAGTAAAATATGAAAAAAAATTTAGCAGCTCTACGACTTACCAGTTGCCTCTCCATCTACGCTCCGGCAGCAAAAATTCTAATACAAATTACTATTTTATACCTGGCAAGTAGTAGAGCTCTCTTAATTAAAGCCACTTGAAATAAAATGGCATTATCAGACGGAAGAGTATCAACAGAATGGGAACATTTGATCGTTTTCCACCGAACTTATAAACAGTATTAGACGTAAGTATTTTTTACTTGTAGAATTTGATATTTAAGTACAGCATCCATACTGTAAACTAATTTCAGGTTCCTAAGTAAAAACTTTTTTGCGTCAGTCCCAGTAATAAAAATGGTTTTTTCTTCCCTTGCTCTAAAGACCTCAAAGCCCAAAAATCTAGCAACAGGTTTTAAATGTTGCAACCATTTTGTTCCCACAGTTCCGCTGAAAGTATACTTTCTATTTGGCCTACGTTACCTCTATTCCTCTGTCATATTCAAACAGTATATGCCAAAACTCTTTATTTTTAACAACTGACGATCTATTATCAGTAGCTAGAAATTTTCTACTATTAGGCCTATGCCAAATACGGAACTCCGTCGCGACAGTCAACAAACGGTATTTTAATGCAACTGTCACGGGCAGTAATTGAAGGGGCATCAATTCACTGCGAATTATCAGATTACGTTTTACGTTTTTTGCAGGGTCCTCCTACGAAGTATAAATAAAGTTACAAGGAAGCAGAGGAGAATGACTTCTCAAATGGGACAGGCATTTTGTTCGCTTGATACTCTGTTTGTTTCCAGGGAAAGGAGAGAGCATATGGGACCGGCAGATGCACGAGCATCCAGAGTACTCCGATGACAAAGGAGTTAATGGAGACGTGGCCTGCGACTCGTACCACAAGTACCTCGACGACGTCGAGAACTTGGTATTCCTGGGGGTGAGTATGCGAAACAATCTCGTATTCGCTATATTTAAGTGTGTTATTGCACCAAATATATATTGAGAATGAATAACATAGAAAGCTGGAAACGCTATATACATATTTTCCTGGTCATTGTTGGGTTTATAAAAATTGTGTACGGATAAATCAATCCCGAATAGACCGGGCAACGCCGGGTACTCTGCTAGTATATATATATATATATATATATATATAAATGAAGAACACATGTAATAAATATTAGGTATTTCATGTTTGCTGAGTTACTTAGCCCTAGTGTCTCGCACCTAACGTCTAACCAGGCAATTGTTTTGTATTTATCGGCGGAAAACATCAGTTTCGAAAATCCGGTCTAGTTTGGAACCGTGCACAAACTACGTGGCTCGGTCCAGGGGGGGGGGGGGGTTGGCTGGAAGGCTACGCTGGGCTACGTGGGGGGAGGGGGGGTTCTGAGACAGGCCACGGAGCTTTCTTTTCATAACATTTTTCACAGTTAAAATGAGGAACAGAACTCACAACAGCATGTGAATATTTATTTCCCTCAGTTAATTATCTCCGTATGTAATTTACAATAGTCTGACAAGAGAAAACAGTAGAAAATGTCTTCTGGAATCAAAAGGGAAAAAAGCTACGTGCTACGTGGGGGGGGGGGGGGGAGGTAGAGGCAAAAGCCACGTAGGGCTACGTGGGGGGGAGGGGGGTTCACAGGAGGCCAAAATGGAGCTACGTGGTTTGTGCACGCTCCCTTTTCAACTAGGAATGGAGTTCTTTATATGATTTGTTGATGTTAGTGTTGGCTTTCAATACTGCAATACTTAAACGTGATTTGTAACTTTTCCTTATTTTATTTCTTAGAAAGAAAACTCTTCCGACAGGAGCATTACTTCCAGGCAGACTCATTACGAACCGTTACTCAATAGATCAAATTTCGTGCGGTTGAGATTGTTAGCACGGAAGTGTTGAAATAATTCTATCAACTTTCTCAGGCTTCCACCAAGTGATTTTTTGATCTGGGGCATAGTTTGAAATAGCGAAAACTCGTCGAACATTTCCATATCTTGGCTGCTGCTAATAAGTCCTTGCGTGATCAGCAATGGTCCATACATCGACTCGATCGCCGCGCGGCAAAAACCATATCGTCTGCTTTAGACCTTAATAGATAGAGATATTAAATTGTCGTTTTGCAAGCGAAAGCGGGACATTTCTACTCTCGCTTCAGACAGCGGGGCAGACCCCCCCAAAGCGGGACGTATGGTCACGTTATGCAAACATAACACTGTCATTTGTGTACGTATTTGCTTTAAACCTTCGACAAGAAGTCTGATGCTTTGTTTATGTATATTTTCCTGAATATTTAGGCGGAATAAAAGTCAGGTAATAAAGTTAATCGACTGTGTTGTTATTCAAGAAATTACCTTTCACTGAAAAATATACGCTCTGCTGATAACTGAAAATCACCTGACAACCTGACAGAATTACAGTTTTTTTTTATTTTTTGTTTTTTGTTTTACCACTGGTTTGATGCAGTCCTCCAGCTCTTCCTATCTTGAGCTAACCTCTTTATCTCTACATTTCCCTTACAACCTAAGTTCTCAATTATCTGCTTTGTATATTCTAATCTGTGTCTTCCTTTACAGTTCTTACCTTCGACTGTTCCCCCCACTAACAAATTAACCAATCAAGCAAGTCTCAAAATATGACCTACCAGACTGTCTCTTCTTTCTGTAAGCTTCTTCCGCAAACTTCTTTCCTCACCCATCATTTCCAAAACTCATTCATTTCATAGTTTATCTGTCGACTTAATTTTCAATATTCTTCTGTAGCATCACATTTCAAATGCTTCAATTTTCTTTCATTCTGGTATCCCTAAAGTCCATTTTCGCTACCATAAAGTGCTGTTCACCATGCATAGAATCTTTTTTAAAAAAATTCAGTTAATGTCTGAAACTAAAAAGATTTCTCTTTTTCATGACGGTTCTTTTTGCTAGTGCTATTCTGCTATTAACATCATTCCTGCTTCGGTCATCGGGTGTAATTTTGCATCCCAAGTAAAACAATTCGCTTACTTCTCCTATTGCACCCGACCCTATTTTTGTATTTTATCTACTAGTTTTTGTATCATTTCTTCTATATTTCATCACTTTTGTCTTGCTTTGATTTATATTCAGTCCAAAATCTTCCTTCAGTATTTTATTCATGTCATTCAGTAATTTCTCAATATAGTCAGCATGTTCCGTTAACAAAATAATGTTATCAGTAAATCGTAGCATACTGATTTTTTCTCCTTGAACACTTATGCCACATGAAATTTTTTCTTTAACTTTCTTTATTGCTTCTTCTACCATTAACTATATTAACGGGTAAAGACTACAACCTTGTATCACACCCTTTTTAACTGATGCATGTCTCACATGGTTCTCTACTTTTATTATAGCCACTTGATTCTTATATAATTTATAAAGTATTCTTCTATTTCGATATTTTATGCCTTACTTCTTTAAAATTTTAAACATATTGTCCAACCTAACATTATCAAAAGCTTTTTCTAAATCAACAAATGCCATTAAAGTATCTTTGTGTTTCTTGATCCGCCCTTCAAGACAGCAATGCTTCCCTTGTACCGCGATTTTTCCTAAACCCAAACTGATCTTCACCTATCTCTGCTACTACCCTTTCCATTCTTCTGTATATAATTCTGGTCAGTAATTTTCAAGCATGTGATGTTAGACTAATGGCGCGATAATTCTCACGTTTGTCGGGCTGTGCTTACTTCGGAAGTGCGAAGATGATATCTTTATTAAAATTAGTTGGAATTTCTCCACACACACACCAGAGCATTTACTGCTTGTTTCATTTTTAAGCAGTTTAAGATCGAAGGTTTTGTCGTAGACATTCCTTCAACTTTGCATGAGGGATACCTTTACTTTTGATATGTCATTTCTTTTGCTCTGTGTTTATTTAATTACTTGTTAGTATTGATAGAGGTCTTTTATGTTTGTCCAGAGTGTTGTTATATTGCCCTAGGTTTGATATGAGCGGGTTTGTTGATGTGCGTGCGGCCCTGTAGAACGTTTTTGTTAGCTGAACAATCCTGTCCTTCAGGGGTGGAATACCTGTGGCTTTGTGCAGGTCGACTGTCGGAAACCGATTACACACATGGAGTGCGCGTCGAAGAGAACGGTTTTGCATTGTCTGCAGGCGACTCAAGGCAGACTTGGAGACGTAACCCCAGGCAGGGCACGCATACTCCATAATCGGTCTGATGAGGCTGCAAAATATGGTGACCCCGGTGCTGGCTGGTAGGGAGCTGTCCCTGTTGAGGACCGGGTACAACTCCCTCATCGTGGCTGCGACTTTTAGTCTGAGGTCCTCGATGTGTTGTCTCCATGTTAGTCTGGAGTCTAGTGTTACACCGAGGTATTTGGCAGTCTTCGACCAGTTGATGTCTTCACCATTTAGGCGTAGCTTTGGTGTAGGCTCCTGCCGCCGGTTGCGCTTCCCCAAGCGCCTGGTCAGCATGATTGCTTGCGTTTTGGCAGAATGAATGGTAATTCGCCATCTTCTGGCCCATGCCTCTGTTTGTTGGAGAACCTGTTGCAGCCTCCGTATGGCCGCAGCTATGCTTCTGCAAGACGTGTAGAAGGCGGTGTCGTCTGCGTACAACGCGGTTCTTACGTTTGGTGATGCTGGGATGTCTGAAGTGTAGAGGTAATAAAGCACAGGTCCAAGCACCGACCCTTGCGGTACCCCTGCGTTAATTGGCCGGCGTGTTGACAGGTCAATTCCGACCCTCACTCGGAAGGACTTGCCGGTGATGTAGCTCCGGGTCAGTTTCACAATCGGGCCGGGGATACCCTGGTGTACATTTTATAGAGGGAGACCGCTGTGCCATACAGAGTCGAAGGCTCGTGCTACGTCCAACAGGACGAGTAGGCAGTAGCCTCGACTGTTGAAAGTCGTCGTAGCGTGTTCGACTATGCATAGCACTTGCTGGGTGGCAGAGTGTTTCTTCTGAAAGCCGAACTGGAACTCAGGTATAGTACTCTCGGATGAGATGTGGGCTTGAAGACGTTTCAGAAGAAGCCGCTCGAAGACCTTGCTCAGGGAGGGAAGCAGGCTAATTGGCCTATAGTTCTGTGGGGAAGATGTCTTTCTTTCCTGGCTTGGGTACGCCTACCACAGTAGCTTCTTTCCAACACCTGGGGTAGTGTTGTGTGCGGAGTATGGCGTTGAACAGTGCGGTGATGTGTTGAACCACCGATGGTGGTAGGTTCCTGATTAGCCCGTTCCGCAGATTGTCTTTCCCGGGAGCCTTCTTTGGGTTGAGTCGAGCAATTGATCTTCTTACTTCTTCCGTCGAGATCTCCTCGAACTCGTACCCGTCATCCTCGGCAGCTAGATAGCGTGCTAATCTCCTCCGGATGTTGGCGGACTCGTCTTCATCGTCATCCTGGGCTGGCCGGAACTGTTTTTCGAAGTGGTCTGCGAGGGCGTTGGCTTTATCCTCGGTGCTGTATATGGTACCAGGCCCCTCTCACCGTGGAGCGGAGGCAGACGCTTGCGTCGTTTGGTGAAGTGCCTGGTTGCTGACCAGAGGTTTCCATCGCTTACATTGAGTGTGGCTAGGCGTGCTTCCCACTCCCTGTTACGGTGTGCCTGGAGGTCCGCTTTTAGTTCACGCTGCAGGCGATGTAACAGACGTCTAGTATCCTGGTGCCTGGTTTGACGCCATTCCTTGGCCACTCTGTTCTTATGCCGGATCTGTGCAAGAAGTTGTGGTGGGAGTTGCCTTGACTGCGGCCTTGCTGCTGGTGGTGGCGTATTGGAATTAGCTGCATCAACTATTGATGTGGAGAATTTTATGGCATTCTCAATTCTTCTATCGTCGATAGGCTGCAGGTGTTGGAGACATTCGGTGACCTCTTCACGGAACTGCTCCCAATTCGTTCTGTTATAGTTTGGCTGGTTTGGTGTGGCTGGTGTCCACTGGCCGATGTCTGTGTCTATTAAGACTGGTGAGTGATCGGATGAGAGGTAGTTCATCGTTCGTGCAGCTACGAATCCATTGATGCCTCTAGTTATTGCTATGTCCAGCACATCAGGGCGATTTCCGCTCCACGGGTGGTGGGTCGGTTCGTCCGGCCCCCAGGTCAGCAAATTGTGTCCGATGCACAGCCGGTATAGTTGGTTGCCAGCCGCATTGGTGATGCGCGAGTTCCAGGTAGGATGCTTGGCGTTGAGATCCCCTCCGATTAGGAGTTTCCTCCTGATGTTGAGTAGTTGCCGGAAGTCATCTTCAAAAGGTGTTCTTGTCGGAGGTCTGTATGCTTATATGATGGTTACAGGCCCCGTGGTGGTCGCTATTTCAATTGCAGTGGCCTCCAGTAGCTGCAGAGGAGGGGTGTGGATTTCGTGATGTGGTATCCCTCTTTTCACGTAAATAGCCACTCCGCCACCCGCGGTTGGTCTGTCCCAGCGGTAACATTGATAGTTGGCTACATTTGCCCAGAGGCCAGGTTTGAGGTGGGTATCGGCTACCAGACAGATGTCGATGTTCTCATCCCGCAAGAACTGCCGAAACTCACTTAGTTGGTGATGAATGCCGTCTGCATTCCATACACAGAGAGTTAGTCCCTCTATGCGGACTCTGTCCATGATTGAGTTGGAGCATTCTGTGAGGGATCGGCTCTATGTGCCGTCATTACCGCGGATTTGATGTCCGCTGTGAGTTGGTCAAACTTGGCAATCAGCGTAGTCAGCATTGTGAGGAGAGTTCCCACTATGTCTAGTAGGCGTTCCATTCCACCTGTGCCATTGTTCTGAGCGGCATATTGATTAGGTAGGTGGTGGCAATGTCCTGGCTGTGTGGTCGAGTCTGTAGAGTCTTCCCTTGACTGGGTTGGTTCTCTTGACGCCTGTGGTTGACCAGTAGTTACTTCCGCGTAGGAGGTTGTCTTGCTTTTCTGGTTTGCGTTGGTGTTCTTCTTCTTGTTGGGGCCTTGAGTCTTAGTCCCTTGGAGCTGGCGTTTTGGAGCCTCGGTGCGCTTGGGTTAAGTGGACTTATTGCCCTGTGGCGGTTTGGTTTGCGCGGTCTGTTGTAGCGTGGTTTGGCCGGTAGTAGTTTCTTCGGCGCGCCGCTGGGTTTTGCCAGTGTCCTGCTGCTTTTCTTCACGTCCCCCCAGGGGTCTGGGCCTCCCGACGGGGAGACCCAGATACGGGTCTGGCACACCCGGGGTCCCGAGCCCCCCCGGCGCTCTTTGTTGTATATTTATAGGTACAATCTAGAGCGCCGGGGGAAATTTTCCCCCTCTGGGATGATGCTGTGGGTTGATTGAGCTGGAGGTGTCTGTAATAAGCATTATCTTAATTGTGATGACCTGCAAACTTTGAAAACCGCTAGTCTTGGTCTTGTACCTGTTGCGTCTACCAGGAGAGGGGACATTGCTGGGCATCGGAATTGGGTCCTTGTAGGGGGCGGTTGAAGGGGGCGGATCCGGATCGCCCCCGCCGCCCCCGGGACTTATGCCTGGTGTCCACAGTCCCGTCGCCCCCGGCTTGAGGCTGGGGGTTCAGGAGGGGTCGCGCCCCCTGCTGGACGGAAGGTTTGTGGGTAGTCAAGCTGCAAATAAGGCGCACTACGGTGTTGGCCGCAGCTCAAGTGCAACGAGCAACGTTGCCCTGACTGCTCCGGTGCTGGGAGTGTCCTGGTGAACGAAGACCAAGCATCCCAGGGGTTTAGTGCACCCCTGCTGTCAGCGTTGCATAGTCCCCGGAGTCGAATGAAGGGGCCAGTACCACGGTTCTGGGGGCTGCCCCTGGTTGCTGCTGTTGTCTCTGGGGTCAGCCCCGGGGTCTTATGGTTGCTACCCTGCTGGTGGGAGCATGTCTCTATGTTGCCATAGTAGGTTCACTATATAAGTGTGAACCAGTAGCGTATTGGCTTGCCAGGGGTGGGCCAACATACAACCTGTGAACCTAGTAGGGACCCTTGGGACTTTGCTGCGGGATCGTGCGCTACGACGGTATTCTGTGAAGCTGATTGGTTCGTGGGAGCTTGTGCAGTACAGGTGCCTCCTTTTGGTAGCCACCTCGTGTGGGATGCCGCGTATTCAGGGACGACACGTTCGGTCTGCTGGCGTGGTGAACGTGCGAGAGGTTTTCTTTCGTGGCTCTCGGTCGCTACGGCTTCCGCCTGCCCTGCGGGGTTAGGGTGGGGCTGGGGGCGTAGTGGAAGATTTCACAGCGAGGCTTCAGCTATACGGCCAGGTTTTGGAAGGGTCTTCGGCCTGGTGCGTGGCGGGCACCGCCTCCACGTTGGTTCCCCGCGGGCACCCATAAGGGGTGGCTGAAGGCGCCTTGCCTCACCGTCCCTGCTGTAATGGCGGGTAATTCGGAAGAGCCCAATTCCGCGGCGGGGGTGGCTGCTCAGGTGGCGGATGGATCGGTAGAAGTTGGTGAGGCAGGATGAGCTCCGCTCGAGTATGTCCGATGACCCAATTTCGAGCCTGATGAAGGCGCCGCACGGCTCACCCCTGGGCTGTGGCTACAAACGTTGCTTTTCTTCACGTTTCTTCTGAGCTGCAGCGGCCTGTTCTGCAGTTGCGTCTCGTTGGCGGGCACGGGCACGCTTATAGGCTTCACATCCTTTGTAGCTGGCCACGTGTTGGCCGTTGCAGTTGGCGCACTTTGGGCTGCCCTCTCCTTTTTTGAGTGCGCAATCATTGGAAAGATGTGCGCCAGCGCATTTCACACATTTAGGTGCCATGTTGCAGTGTTAAGCAACATGCCCTAGAGACTGGCAGTTGTAGCACTGCACTGGGCCATTTGATGCTCTCAGTTTCTCCACTGAGATTTTTAGTGACATTAAGTTGTCCATTTGAAATATCCCTTTGTTCTGGGGCCTGTCTGGTAGGACCACCAGGAATAGTGGCATGGGGTCGGAGCTCCCGGGCCTTTTGAGCTGGCTGACCGAGCGGATATCTAGGCCAAGTTCTTCATGTACCTCCTTGATGTCAGAGGTCGGCATGTTTGATGGCATCCCTCGAATTACGGCCTTCAGCAACTTTTCTGCAGCAGAAGGAAAGGTGTAGTATGGTATTCCTTTCCGCTGTAATGCTGCGGTGACCTCCAGGTAGTCGGACGTGGAGTTCAGGGTGAGCTTGACCTTGTCCCCTCCAGCTGTCTTTGCTTGGAACGGGTGTTCCAGTAGTACCCCTTTAATCAGCTGGTACAGCTCCTTGTAGGTGGTTGGGTACTGGACCACTATAGGTGGAAGCTGAGATCTTGCATGTGCTGGACGGTTAGTGGGTTGCTGCTGTGGCTGCTGCTGCAGCTGCTGATGTTGCTGCTGCGGCTGCTGATGTTGCTGCTGCGGCTGCTGGTGTTGCTGCTGCGGCTGCTGGTGTTGCTGCTGCGGCTGCTGGAGTTGCTGCTGCGGCTGCTGGTATTGTTGCTGCAGCTGCTGGTGTTGCTGTTGCATCTGCTGATGTTGCTGCTGCGGCTGCTGATGTTGCTGCTGCTGTGACTGTATTTGCTGCTGCTGCTGTGTTTGCTGCTGCTCCGTTTCTTCCTCTATCAGCACGTCGTATGGGTTGCTTATTTCAATTCTGCCTGGGTCCAGTGACGGCGGAGGCTTGCTGGTGCGACGCGTCTGCATAAACCCTTCGCGGTCAGGTTGGTCGCCAGCTGGACTAGTTGTTCGGTTCTTCGACGATGCGCCTCGGTGGTGGGAAGCTGAAGGCGCCGGCGATCTTCTTCTTCCCCGCCTTCTTGTCTTTGTTGGCTGAGACGAGGTGCGACACGGGGATGCTTATTTTTGTACCGCTTCCCCTCTGCTCACTTCTTGAGATTTTGGCTTTTCCCCTGAGTGGCGGAGAGGTGCACCGCTTCGTTACGCGGGGGTCTGATCCGTGGACAGGCCTGGTCGTCGTTTCTGAAGAGTGCGCGATCTCGGTAATATCCATAATCGAGTCCGTGTTCTGTTGCCGGGTCGTCGTAACATCTTGCGGGGCCCCTCCTGATCAGATCCGTAGTCGATACCATGTCCGTTAGCCGGGTCGTCAACACCGCCGCAGCTGTCGCCGGCAAACCCGAGTGCGCTGGGGCACTCGACCCACCCGGCGCGACAGCGCGGCAATCACTTTCCTCGTCGCTACTTCCCTCGCTCATCCTAACGCTAGAGAAGCAAACACGGAACTGACTGAGTCTGACTGAGTCTAGTCTAGAGTGGAATTTCTCCTGTTTCATAACTTTTTTATATCGTCTTGTATAATCTTTTGAATCCTTTTTCTCTTAAGGAATTAAGAAGTTCTGCAGGGATCTCATCAATTCCGTCCGCTTCGCCATTATTTGCCCGTTCGTTTGGGCTGTGGTATTGAAGGTTGTTGTCTCTCGACATTTCCTTCTCATCAGTCATCGTTTATGATGGTTCACTTCTTTTCTATTGGTGCGTCGTCTAGCTGGCTATTTTATTGGTTCAGTGACAGTGGACGTTTATGGAAATCAATTTCTGTTGTATATATACCTAGGTTACTGATGAGTGGGTTGTTATTTTTGTGTGCGGATCTGTAGAAGGCGGCTGCGCTTTCTTGAAACCTTTGCGGAATTGTTTGGAGACCTGTTGCTTCATGGAGGTCATGTGTTAGGAATCGTGATGGCAAATGTAGGGCCCTTTTGAGGGCTCTGTTTTGTATGACCTGCAGTTTATGGATATTTGTCCTTGAAGCATACCCCCCCACTGGGCATGCATATTCAATGACTAGTCTCATTAAGCTGCAGTAAATTTTTACTCCAGTCGCTGGCGACAAAGCACCGTCTCTGTTTAATAGTGGATACAGCTGTTGCAGTCTCGCGCTGGCTTTTCTCTTTATTTCTTCTATGTGCGTGCGCCAAGTTAGTTTGGCATCTAACATTACACCGAGATAGCGTGCGGTATTTTTCCATGGAATGGGCTGTCCCTGGAGCGTCACTTGCGGATGAACTGCGTTTCTCTTTCCTCGTCGGTGTGCTAGCATGATGTCCTGCGTCTTTTCTGGGTTGATGGCTATAAGGCATCGTCTTGCCCAGGCCTCAATCTTATCCAGCGCTTGTTGCAGGCGATGTGTGGCGAGTTCCCTTTTTCGGCTGCTGGAGAAAACTGCCATGTCGTCGGCATACTGAGCTGTTTTGACACCTGCCGTTTCCGGGATATTCGATGTATGAGTATAACACCGGTCCCAGAACCGATTCTTGAGGCATTCCGGTTGTAGTGGTTGCCTTGGTTCGGGCAAACTGCGTCACAATTATCTTTCATACCTTTATGATTAATAATTCTGGATTTTTAATTTTAATTTTTATGAAGGAGTGAAAATTTAATAATTTTGCAAGAATCTCGACGTTAGTTGGAATTTAGGAAAAATTGTCACAATATGACATTTATTTTCTTATCACTGGCGATTACAAGTCTGAGCGAATTTACCGTTAACATTAACACAAATTGGCAAAATCATAAAAGCAATGCTCAGAGTTACAATTAGCCGTCATGAGCAAGCAAACAATTGTATATTTACTTTTAAATATATCTCAGAATCAAAATGCAAGAAATAATGACAATTGGAACAATGAAAAATACAAGTTATGACGACCTCAGACAAAGGTATCATAATACTGTGACTTTACAGTTAAAAAAGAAAATCATGGGCGCCAGAATGAACAATATATCATTCGAAAATAACTAGTTCTGTCAAATTATGCCGCTACCTAAGGGGTTTTTACAATTGCAAAGTGAGAACATGGACCTATCCTCTCAAAGTCGCTTAAGGGTTCTGTTTCACGGAATGCACAATCAGATGGCTTGGTCGTAATAAGTTACCATTGTAGTCCTGCGTCTGATGTCTGCGGTGACTGTAGCGGACCCACGATATGTGAGATTATCTCACAAGTCGGCTTATAGGCATCTCTGGTCTGGACAATGCGCATCATCGCATTACCGGCTGTTTTGCTGTGATAAGCTTGTTCCAGCAAGACAAACTGGCAGCCAGAAATCGTACAACGGCAGTCGGCGAGAGAAGCCAACTTTCCAAGTCAACCTCAGACTAGACTCGCATAGCTTGGACTCGGAGATAGAAGTCAGAATGTCCAGCTCCTCGCTCTTCGGTCCACGAGGAAAACTTCTCGCTCCGCCCCATTTGTAGTCTCGAAGCTCACATATAACAAAAATTCCCAGGATTTTAAGTTATACGCTCATTTGGATTGGATCTTCAGGTCGGCACCTAATGTCACGTGATATCCTCTATATGTGATTTGGTCAGAGTATCTAACAGAGGTCGGACATATTCGGCTAAGTTCGCCGGGGTGAGAGACCATTCGGGTGTCGGGCGGCAGGCTTTTTTCCGCCGGGTGAGTGACCCATCCCCAGGGACCAGTGTGGTCCGACAAAACCCCAAATCCGCGACGTCCTGTCGCCATGCTCCGGGAAGACCAAGATTAGCTTCAAGCCTACATAGCTCAATAATTCTTTAATATTCGCTTTACCAAGATACACTGTATGTTCACCATTTCACAACAGTCTTCACTTGGAATCTTGCGTACTTTATAAAACTACAACAAAAATTTATTTAGGTGGTCGCCCAAGATTTATATAAATTACTCTTATATTATTACATATATAATAAAACTGCACCTTGTAACGTGGCGACAGCCGTCCGTTGGTGAAAAATGAAATTATGATAGAATAATTTTATTTTTGACTACCTAATTCTACCTCCATTGTGACTCAACAAAAACTGAAGCATTTTTTTACAATCACATAAATTTTAAATGTGATTCCATTAACCATCGGAATTCCTGCCTTGTAAAGTGAATTTATAATTGGAGCATATGTCCTTTTGGCCGTCTTACAATTCTTTACAAACAGAAGCACGTGAATTCAGGTAGCCTTCCCAAATGTAAAGTTATATTAAACACAATACTAAAATATACATGAAAATAAATTATTTACATACATGTTTAAATAATACTCTTGAAAGAAACTTGTATCAAATCTTATCATTAAATTAATAAAATGAAACACATTAATAAAACAAAACATTGTCGGAACACTTATGCAGAAAGTGGTTGAACTATACATTGTATTTACAATTTAGCGTGATGTTTTACTCATGTGCATAAAAATAATTCTGCTTTAAAACAAACATCATATAGATGCTAGAGGTGAGTGGAAAATATCTCATTACATGCGCGGTTTTTATCTCAAAACAACGGAATAGTTTAGTCGGATTCGGTGACGTGATTTGCGTCATGACCGACGGTTAATTCAACAAGCATTTCAGAGAGATGTGTTCGTGTTCATGGTCAAATATCACCAACTGTAACCTTGGATTTGAATGACGCGGCACTTACTTATAATTCAACGTGGTGTGGAATGAACGATGTAAGTGCATGTTTTCGTTTGTTACGTAAATTATGAACATTACTCGTTGAATGTTAGGTGGTCTCGTAATTAGTCTTTCATTGGTCGACATCTCTAACTTTTAATATACCGTCTGTGAAGTGATAGCGAATTTTATGGCGAAAGGAAACTGTATTTGCTCATGGGTATATGTAATGGAATTTCTATAAAATTTACCATTCCCATATGAGACATTATACACATTATGCGGTTTGACGTGAACTTTCATCGTCAACCAAAGTCGCTGTAGCATCTTTGGCATACAAGCGGACCCAAAATAACCATTCCGCACAAAATGAAAGGATAATGAATAGCGTAACTATCATTCCTCAGTAACATTACGATTCCTTCACAATGGGTCTATTGATGACTCGAGATTATCTCGACATTCAAAGAATAATTTTCTTTTATTTAGGAGTTATTATAACCTCTTAACATGTCCGTCTACTCCACGTTTTAGCCGAAAATCCATCCCAGTTAGCGAATATTTTCCTTTTATACACTTATGCTTCTTTAGCTTGTATGAAAAGGTGTAAGCTTTGTGCATAGAACGGTCGATCTCAGGTTTTCCGTTTGCCAATACAAAGCAATTTTGAGATTTCACGCTAGCAGAATACAAATCTATATAAAGCACAAAATATAAACTTGAAATTATTTTCGTTGAGTGCACACAATTCTGAGCTAAAATATGCTGTCCAACAATAGTTTTAATCTAATTTACGGAATACTATACAATTTACAGTAGGGTACGCGAAATACCGCTAGAACGAGGCGTGAAACTTTTGTTTCTTCCATTCATCTGGGTATTCGCTACCTGCCAATTCTCGGAACCTGCCGGTTGAGTTCAGCTCTACCTGCGCTAATGACTCAGCTGTTCGAGGGTAGCTGTCCCCAGCTCTTTCGAAACCGTTACTTTGAAATGGCTTTAAGTTCCGGGCGTTATGAGGCCCGATCTCGGTTTGTCCGTCCGTCAACATATAACAATTCTTCGAGATCACTCTGGCACCGAATAAGGCCAGAAATATAGCAGGAAAAACTTCGATATCACCAATAATCTTATTGTTCACGTCTTCACCATCTGTGCAATTATCATATACAAAATTCCTTCTTAATTGAAGTTAGCATCAAATATAATTACCTTAACTTGCAAAGTTAGCTGAATTATTGAATATATCCCGTAAATAAAGTTTTTCCTTTAGCCTTTACAAATGCAGTCGCCTTTAACTTTTGCTCTTCGACCTCGCTATCGTTAGCAAAATAACAGCAAGGTATTGTGAAAACTCTCCTGTGTATCTGTAATCCTTCAACTTATGATTCCTAATTTTCTGTGATGACCAATACAATTTGAACAAATCTTTCTGGCAAGGTTTCGTGTTCTATAGGGCATTATCTATGGCACTTAGCACCCTTGATAGATACACAAAACAAAGAAGTAAAATACGTTGACGAGATAACTTGCGATCTTCGATCAACACAGACAAAGCGATATACGCTCGCTGTACACTTCTGCTCAGAAAAGATATAATGCAACTACCTAAGGTAAAACGTTACATCGAACTCATGCATCACAAAATGTTGAAACCCTTTTCGTTTATGTCACAAAATACATCTTAGAAAGCATATCACAATATTTGTATCGCTGTCAGATTCATTGTGATTGCGAAGACAAGAAATTGTGCTTGCTAATGGCGCTTCATTTTCCGCGAGTGCGTATCAATTTATCTGGCTCAGGAAAACATTTAATATTTCAGGATTTTTATCAAATCACGTCCAATTAACAGCGTGAAAGTCAAAAGTGACTATTAATATTTCACGTGGACAAAATATAAAGTTCGGAATAGCGAAATAAGCATTAAAAATTTCCGAATATGGAAATATCCTAAGTAGCTTTAACTGTAAGTGCAAATTTGTAACTGAATGTTTGATTTTCCGTTTATCTAATCTTTCCAGCAGACGGTTTAGACTAGCGGAACTGGCAGCGGCGTTTTTCAGCATGATTAATTTCGGTAAGGCGTCTAACCTAAAAGAATGTATACTGTACTGTACATTTAATTTTTTTTATGATCCAAATAGGACAATTTCATATTCAACCTTTTCGTCATCGTATTCGGCACGCTACAAAACTTGTTGAACCATGCCTACAATGTTATTGCGGCGCATCGTTTCCGGGTGCGGCCGTCCTATCGCACATATTCTTTTCTTCCTTTTGCTGGCCTTGGACTTTGGAATCCTCGTATTCTACGGCAACTGCATTAATTGTAGCCCGTTCCTTGCCAAAATGCTTTCCACCTCCGCGGTCATTTCCGTTCTGCCAAAACGAATTTCCCGGTTTCCCTTTGTATCGCCGTTATTACGACGTGGTTCACCATCGGCATCGGGCTGTCGCTTGTTATAAAAATTTCCTTTGGGAATTTTTATGCGAGCGTCCCTTTCCGTGATTATCGTGTGGCCTCGTCTCTACTTGCGGTTTCCAAGCTATCA
>JARYHS010006964.1:14570405-14616405 GCA_031002005.1 Vandiemenella viatica | reverse complement strand
TTAAAGCTGCTGATGGGAAACCCCTTTTAAGCTCAGACGATAGCATAATGGAAAAGGAAAGTGATGTCGACATTGATGACTTAGGAGATCCTGTTTTGAGGACAGAATTTAACAGATCTCTCAATGACTTGAAAGGAAATACGGCCGTTGGAATTGATGAGATCCCTGCAGAACTGCTTAAATCCCTAGGAGAAGAGAGAATTGGAAGATTATTTAAGCTGATTTCCAAAAGTTATGGAACAGGAGAAATTCCAACTTATTTTAATAAAAATATCATCTTCACACTTCCATAGAGAGCACAAGCCGACTAATGTGAGAATTATCACACCATTAGTCTAACATCACATGCTTCAAAATTACTGACCAGAATAATTTACAGAAGGATAGAAAGGGTAGTAGAAGAGATAGTAGATGAAGATCAGTTTGGGTTTAGGAAAAATCGCGGTACAGGAAAGGCAATTCTGCCTTTAAGATTAATACTTGATGGGCGGATCAAGAAAAACAAAGATACTTTTATGGCATTTGTTGATTTAGAAAAAGCTTTTGATAATGTTAGGTGGGACAAGATGTTCAAAATTTTAAAGAAGTCAGGTCTAAAGTATCGAGATAGAAGAATACTTTATAAACTATATAAGAATCAAGTGGCTGTAATAACAGTAGAGAATCATGAGAGACAAGCATCAGTTAAAAAGGGCGTGAGGCAAGGTTGTAGTCTATCCCCGTTAATATTCAACTTGTATGTAGAGGAAGCAATAAAGAAAAATTTCCATGTGGCGTAAGTATTCAGGGAGAAAGAAATTAGTATGCTATGATTTGCTGACGACATTGTGTTTTTAGCAGAAAGCGCTGAGGACATTGAGAAATTACTGAATGGCATCAACAAAACAAGGAAGATTTTGGACTGAATATAATTCAAAGCAAGACTAAAGTGATGAAATGTAGCAGAAATGATACAAAACTAGTAAATTAAATATAAACATAGGATCGGATGCAATTGGAGAAGTAAGTGAATTCTGTTACTTGGGAAGTAAAATTACAACCAATGGCGAAGCAGGAATGATGTTAAAAGCAGAATAGCACTAGCAAATAAAGAGCCTTCATGAAGAAGAGAAATCTTTTAGTTTCAAATATTGATCTAGGAATTCGAATAAACTTTTTAAAACTCTATGTGTGGAGCACAGCACTTTACGGTAGCGAAACATGGACTTTAGGAATACCGGAAAGAGGGAAATTGAAGCATTTGAAATGTGGTGTTACAGAAGAATGCTGAAAATTAAGTTGACAGATAAAGTAAGAAATGAATGAGTTTTGGAACTGATGGGCGAGGAGAGAAGTTTATGGGAGAAGCTTACAGGAAGAAGAGACAGGCTGGTAGGTCATATTTTGAGACATCCTGGATTAGTTAATTTGCTGGTGGAGGGAACAGTAGAAGATAAGAACTGTAGAGGAAGACAGAGATTAGAATATATGAAGCAGATAATTGAGGGACGTGGGCTGTTAGGGGTATGTAGAGATGAAGAGGTTAGTACAAGATAGGAAGGGATGGAGGATTGCATGAAACCAGTCGAAAGACTGATGACAGTAAAAAATAATAATAATAATAATAATAAATTTAGACTCAAGAATAAGTTACAGACACGAAAAACCTGAGCAGAGATTAGCAGGCCAGACACATGACAAGTAAGAGTAGTTTACTATGTACTGGGACGAGGAAATGGTGGAGGAAGCATTAGATGGAGAAGTTATATAAAGTCAGAAGACACAACGCAGTGCTTACCTTAAAGGGAATAGACACTGAGGATCCATCACTAGAAAGTTAATGTTTAAGTTACGTCAGCGCTGCCAACCTAAAACTGATGGTATTTCCGACCAAATTGTTTGAATTAAATGCTTCCGAGAGTTTCATATATTGGTGTAAAATAACTGGTTTGTAGTTTCGTTGTTAACAGTTTGCAGCACTGTCGCTGTTACATCACGCCCTCAGCTAGCCTGACGCTGTTACCGCCTGTCCTGTCGCGCTGGATTAAACTTCATTTTAAAGCACAAAATTTGGCAGTTCTGAGTTTTTTAATTTTTTCTCCACTTTATCACTCCAATGAGGCCGCCGAGATACTGTGAAGCTGTCTACTTGGGTAACCAGATGAATTTTTCACTGTGCAGTGTTCGGCAACTCGTGGTTGGCAGACTGAGCACAACAGTAGTCCTGACCTGGCCTCACCTACTCTCATACACAACACACACGTCTCGCTGTAAACAGAGAGTCAGCTGACTGTCTGTCGTTTTGTTTTTCTTGTTTTCTTTATACGAGAGTCGTTCAGATTAGAATTCAGCTATGTGGTCAATACACTAAGCTGTTCCAGCAGCCATTCTGCAGCGGTACTCCCTCGATCAAGATGCAAGTGCCTCTAGTTGTATAACAACGCATAATTAAATTTTGTTAAAAGAGAAAGCGTTGTTAAATACTTGAAGCAGGTAGTCTGTGAGGAAATGATGTCAGACAAAGCTTCTACAAATTGAGCTGATTCTTGAAAGATGGCGGAGAACAAATTTTTCTATATGTGCCAGAAAATGGTCACAATAAGAAACGTTTTTTTCTCAGTATATCCGCAATCTAAGGCAAAGATGGCATCATTGCATTGAAAATAAGTGTATCAGTTATTTCATGTTGGTTCCAGAAAATAGTGTATTATATTTCAAATTTCAATCCCCTTCTAGAAAATATATATTTATCAAGGTAACATTTGCATAAAAAAATGCAGTATTTATGGCCTCATATATCCCACACTAAATTTTGTTGGGCAGAAGCGCTGTTGTGAGGAAAGTTGTCAGAGCACTCAGAAAAATAACAGACCTCTTGTTCTTTAGTCAATTCGTTTCAGCAGGCGAATTATACTTCACAACCTGTATTAGAACTTTTTATTTATCAAAAAGTTCTTTTTTAGTCTCTCGTTAGTTTCCAGTCACTAAAAAATAATTCTATTCATTAAAGAAGTGTCCTCTAATTACATTCATAGTACGAGAAAACGTAGCTTCGTCCTACATGACAACAGTTTCATTACAACGACTTTATTGGTGGAACAAAGAATCTGCGTGACGAATGTCAGCGTCAGACATCATTTTGGTCCAGGTAGCTTTACAACATAACATCAACGTCAGCGGTGCACACTAACACCTGCCGCGTCTCCGTAAGAAATTTTAAGATTGTATTCTTCAAACTAGCGCTCATTCATACAGTATAAAATATTTGAATATAACTGTTCGCCAACTTATATTAAGGTACAACTTACTTGGAACTTTTAAAACATTATTTACAATAATACAATTATTTACAATAATATAATTACTTAGTAATATAATTACTTACAATAGATACAATAAACAATTTTTATTACAATACTACGACCATAAAAGAGATATTCTGTTAAAGTTCCATTTCCTTTGTAGAACATGAAATATACCTGTTCATTAAAAAGAAAACAAATTCAACAATACACAATAAAATAATGAATTATATAAAAAAGTTGGGACTGTATAGTGTGTAATATTATGTTTTAAAAGTTATTTCGCATAATAAAATTCGTAAATGAAATAAAATCAATGCTTAATGATTACTGCATATAAAAAAAGAAATAAAAAGTATCTGCCAGTATGGGGATTTGAACCCAGGTTCGTAAAATGGGAAGTAAGCACGCTACCGATACGCCACGCTAAAACTGTAAATTAAAATTCTAAAATTATAGAATTTAAAGAATATTCACAAATGTTTGCACGTTAATTTCTCGATACCTATGGCTCATTTTGAAGAAATAATTGTAACACAGACATATGGAGTTATTACCCTTTAATATATACTCAGGGGAACGAAATCCATTCTGAACAGGTCTAATGGTTCCCAAGTTAGTACAATGTATTGCCTCATACTCATACCATTAAATTTATTCTGTATTTCATTCAGTGTGGAAAAGCATGTGCAAATAAAAAGACAACGTTAATATTCCCTACATTAAAATGCACTAAGTAGCATTCTGAGTTGAACATCAATTTGTACGCAAAATAAACAACGGCGGCACTGCTACCACTTGCTCTAAGTGATTCGCGCCATTTTTGTACCTCGATTTCTTCACGTATTGACGCTAGATGTCTCAAATGTCTGATATGCTTAGGTATCAACAATCTTAACAAACATATTAAATTCTATTTCATCACGGTTCTTAGTCCAGATTTAATTCATATGTAAATTTTAGCGTTTTTGTCACTCAATCACTGACATGATCACATAAGCTCTAAGGTACTGCCCGTAGTCGTAGAAGCTGAAATTTGGAACACTGATAACAAAGTATCCCCTGTCTAGAAGATAAGTCTGAAATTCATAAATTACCATATATTTATCCATTACCCACTTCTAATAAGAAATCCCTTTCTACTCTAAAAAGTTTACATGACTCAGATTTTCATTGTAGACACAGCTTACTAAGTTTAACTAATGTGCTAAATTTTACTTCATTTCATTCCTTACCTTAGAAGTTAGTGAAATTCATTTTCTTTTTTTCGACCACAATATCCTGAAAAAATTCCACTGATAGTAATCCTAGAATCAAGTAATTTGGTATACATATATGGTTTCATCCCTAGATCATAAGAAAAAGTATAATATTCATGATTTTCCCGTGTTTATTAGATTACAATCCCAAACATGAAAAAATTCTGGCACAAATTTGCAGTTCAATTGCTTTGCTTCGGGTGAAGAAATATAACTGAGATTTTTACAATGTATAGAGACAGAGATTAGCAAGATTAACTAACGATTTAAATTTTACTTTTTTCCTATGGTTAACTTGAAGGTTATGTGTTCTTAAATTATGGCGGTAGTTAAACCAGCGGCAATCTGCATTGCTCTGCTACAGAGCATATCAATTGTTTGAGTGGGGCATTGTTGGTAATGGACACATGTAAATATTCATATTGCTTATTTTACCTGTATTTATGGAATGGAAACTCGAAACGTGAAACGTGCAGGTGCATATTTGAAGGTTAATTGCTTTGTTCTGGTTGATTCTGTATGCAAAAAGACCAGCAAACTAATAACCGAGTTAAATTTTATTTTGTTCCTGTGCTAACTTCCGAAGTAGCTTGGAATTTAATCATAGTGGCAGTCTTAATTCTATGGCAATCGATGACAAGTCACCCAACAGGCTCACGCATATTTGTTTGCAGAGGAGGAGCGTGGCAATGAAGCGATATTATAAGTTCAAAGTTTTGTTCGAAATAACGCTGTATAATAAGACTTTAAGAAGCCACATTTTGTGACTCAATTTCTCCGGTGGTATTGACGCTACACATCTCGAATATCTGTTGTGTATAGACATTAGCAATCTTAGCAAACATACTAAATGCAATTTCGTAACTGTTTATAGTTCAGATGTTATTTATATGCAAATTTCAGCAATTTTTGTCACTTTACTGACTGAAGATCATCAAAACACTAAAGCAATTTTCCGCCTGTCGTAGAAAGTTGACATTTGGAACACAGATAACAGTTTACTTCCACATTATAAGAAAAGTATAAAACTCATAAATTTTCATGTATCTTTCAATTCTAATAACTTTACATGCCTCAGATTATCGACATATACGGAGCTTACTTAATTTACCTGTGTTAAATTTTGCTTTGTTTCTTTCTTTACTTTTAAGTTAATGAAATTAAAAAAAAATTCTACCCACGACACAGAGATTAAAATTCCACTGTACGTAAAGTAATCCTAGAAACAAGTAATTTATTACACATACGGTAACTGGTTTCATACCTTAATCACAAGAAAAGTTTAGTATTGATTTTTCCCCCATGTTTGTTTAGTTAAAATCCCAAACAAGAGAAATTCTGGCACATAATTGCGGGTTAATTGCGTTGCTCTGGATGATGCGTTTTCTTTCATGTATAGGGATCAGCAACATTAACTAACATCTGAAACTGTACAGAATGCGGCAAAAGATCTGGCGGCTTTAAAGTAAAAAACAACATAAAAAAGTGATACAAAATATTTTACTGATAATTACAGAAGGGTGTTCATGTAAATTAATTAAAACAACATCAGAACCAACCAATTTCATCCGTTTAAGATGTGAGGATAACGTCCTTTAAATGATATCCGTCTTTATCCAAGAATTCTTTCAGCCTTGCACTGAAGCTGCCGAACACCTGCTTCTAATATTACACAAGGCCGGCTGACGATTTCTTGGCGTAAAGCTCCTTTCAGTTATCCAGTGTGCTGTGATTTGTTTCTGTAATCTCTCGTTTTTAGGAACCCCCACAGGAAAAATTCACAAACGCTAAGGTCTGGGGAGCGAGCTAGGCCATTCAATGTCCCCAAAACGCAAGATCACTCGGCCACGAAACCTGCTTCTCGAAACACCCATAACCTCATTGGTTGTTTGGGAAGTTTCAGCATCCTGCTGGAACCACATATACTGTGCACTAAATGATTTCTCTTGAGTTCAGGGATCAGGAAGTTTCTCACCATCAGCAGATAACGTTGTGAATTGACCGCAACAGTACGACCACCCTGTTCAAAGTAATATGGCCCAGTGACAACTTTTCGTTATACGACACGGTAATCTTAATACTATTCAGAGGACCTTCATGCAGTGGTTTGGGAATTTTAGCCGACCAATGACGAATTTCTGTTTGTTTACATAACCATCCAGATTGAAATGCGCCTCGTCGCTCATCACTTTTTCATCAATCATTTATTCTGCAAATGCTTTACACTTTGCATACTCATTTAGTTTTAATTGCTCCACAATAGCCATTTTGTACATACCGTTCGTAGGTTCAGCTTGCGCCTCCCCCCTGGCCGCTTCATC
Source organism: Vandiemenella viatica (assembly GCA_031002005.1). Classification (NCBI taxonomy): domain Eukaryota; kingdom Metazoa; phylum Arthropoda; class Insecta; order Orthoptera; family Morabidae; genus Vandiemenella; species Vandiemenella viatica. The sequence continues at coordinate 14,609,544 of JARYHS010006964.1, read as the reverse complement.
AGCGCTAGGATCCGTCCTCGGGGATACCCGAGCCATGCCCACTAACCCCCTCGAGAATCAAGCCAGCAGACTACCTTGCCACTTCGCAGCCACCCCCGCCGCGAAATTGGGCTCTTCCGAATTACCCGCCATTACAGCAGGGACGGTGAGGCAAGGCGCCTTCGCCACCCCTTATGGGTGCCCACGGGGAACCAACGTGGAGGCGGCGCCCGCCACGCACCAGGCCGAGACCCTTCCAAAACCTGGCCGTATAGCTGAAGCCTCGCTGTGAAATCCTCCGCTGAGCCCCCGGCCCCGCCCTAACCCCGCAGGGCGGGCGGAAGCCATAGCGACCGGGAGCCGCGAAAGAAACCCCCCCGTGCGTTCACCACGCCAGCAGACCGAGTCCCCGAATACGCGGCATCCCACACGAGGTGGCTGCCAAAAGGTGGTACCTGCCCAAAACAGGCTCCCACGCACCAGTCACCTTCACAGAAAACCGTCACAGCGCACGGTCCCACTGCAGAGGCCCGATGGTCCCTACAACGTTCACAGGGTGTATGTTGCCCCACCCCTGGCTAGCCAATGCGCTACTGGTTCACACTTATGTAGTGAACCTACAATGGCAACATAGAGACATGCTCCCACCAGCAGGGTAGCAACCCTGAGCCCCCGGGGCTGACCCCAGAGGCAACAGCGGCAACCAGGGGCAGCCCCCATGACCGTGGTACTGGCCCCTTCATTCGACTCCGGGTACTATGCAACGCTGACAGCAGGGGTGCACTAGGCCCCTGGGGTGCTTGGTCTTCGTTAACCAGGACACCCCCAACACCGGAGCAGTCAGGGCAAGGTTGCTCTTTGCACTTGAGCTGCGGCCAACACTGTAGTGCGCCTATATGCAGCTTGACTACCCACAAGCCTTCCGTCCAGCAGGGGGCGTGACCCCTCCCGAACCCCCAGCCTCAAGCCGGGGGTGACGGGACTGTGGACAATAGGCATAAGTCCCGGGGGGCGGCGGAGGCAATCCGGATCCGCCCCCTTCAACCGCCCCCCCCACAAGGACCCAATTCCGATGCCCAGCAATATCCCCTCTCTTGGTAGACGCAACAGGTACAAGACCAAGACTGGCGGTTTTCAAAGTTTGCCAGTCATCACAATTCAGATAAAGCTCATTACAGACAGCTCCAGCTCAATCAACCCACAGCATCGTCCCAGAGGGAGAAAATTTCCCCCAGCGCTCTGAATTGTACTATAAAGATACAAGAGAACGACGGGGAGGCTCGGGACCCCTGGTGTGCCAGACCCGTATCTGAGTCTCCCCGTCGGGAGGCCCAGACCCCTGGGGGGAGCCATTTTGTATAGGTGGAAGTGCAGATCAAAACGCAATACTCGTCTTACCGAGCGGTCAGACATGTGCAAAGCAGAAGCTTGTTAACTGGGCGGCCGCCAACGACTAGCTTCCACAGCTTCTCTTAATTGGTTGATATTCTCTGGCTTCCATGCTTATGTTGGATAGTCAGTCAACTTCATTTTTAATGCCGAACTGATAGCTTTAAAACGTATTCATCCATAGCATAATTATGTTACGAGTTGGGACTCCTCCTTTTGGACCATCATTAAAATGTTTACGGAACTGCTGCAGAACAGCAATGCAGGAATGGAAAGTTTTAAAAAACGACTGAACAGCAAAAGCACGGTGCTCACCCGACCACTGTTCCATGACTACTACAAGGAACGCGCCTATCCATACCAACCCCCACCATCTACTCACTCTACAAAGCGGCGTCGAAATCAGTCAGATCATTTTGACACATCCTGTACTTTATTCCTATGCTTAGTTTCAAAGTTACTAGTTATTTACTTATAGTGGTATTTAAACCAGCGGCAATCTGCATTGCTCGGCTACAGAGTACTCCTATTGTTTTCAGAGAGTGGGGTATGATTTTCAAATGTCATCATTATATTTGAGCGTTCGTTCAAAATAAGCGATTAAGTTCCAAAAATAAATAAGATCTCACCAAAGAAATTCTTGTAAATATATGCAAAGTGTACTACTTTGCAGTGTTTATTTACTTCACTTTTTGAAACAAAATAGTTTCTCTGTGGGTTGTAGACCGTTCATTTTTAATTTTAAAAAATCTGATTAGTTGGCCATAAGTAACATCATCATTTTTACTGAAATAGAAGGAATAATACAAATGATTTATTCTAAGACCTATCAAACTCGAAGTGCGAAGGAATAGTGGAATTATATATTTCTGTTTAATAAAGCAACACATTTAAGGTATTTGAATACTAGAGAATGGAATAAACAGTAGCCAAGTCATTAGATATATTTTTTATTCTAAATAAACGATCTGTAATCCAGAGAGAAACCAATCTGTTTCAAAAGTGAAATGAATAAACACCGCTATGAATAGACTTGCTTATGGACAAGATCTAATACTTCTTTGTCTCTTTATATGCGCTAGACTTGGCATATTTTTATAACAATTGTTTTGGTGGGATCTCACTTTAGTAAGTCATTTCAATAACAAAACAAGCCAAAAGCTCCTTCAATCTGATTAATAATTTGCCCTGTAAAATGATATTTAAACTGTGAAAGTGACTGGGGAAATATGGTTAAAGAAATACCTTCCTCAAGAAATTCAGCTTTCAGCATTGATTCTGAAGTTTAAGTAAATTAATAAAGAAGTATCTTGACCCAACAACGAAACACATAATATGGTGACCTATCTACCATTTCTTTTGTTGAGTTTTTGGCACAATATGACTCTTCTCAGTACTAAAAAGCTAAATGTATTCTGTGAACACAGCTGTACCAAATTCAAGTCAACTAAAATGTAAGTCTTCATTATTGTTAATAATACAGATAATGTAATTGTTATTAAAAATAGCTTATTTAACACAAATGCTACTATATTTGTGAATGTACAAAGTAGCTTGGCCTCAACCATGTGAATGTGTGTTATTTATATCTAAAATCCAACACTACCCTGCCAAATAAAAACTGCTGAATGGATAATAAACAAAAGAGATCGATATTGGCTCTCTGATGAAATGCTAAACATTGGAATGGTGTCTATTGGTTCCTAAAGAGTGGTGGGGGAGGTAAGGCCATTGGAATGAAGAGGTAAATACAACATTACTACAACAATATATGCCCTGTCTATTTATAAATGACATTTACTTCAAATATAAAAGTACATTTGATGTACAAAACTAGCATCTAAATATATACCTTTAACCCTTTCACTGCTGTAGACGCGTTAACGCGCGTGACTACTACTGCGCCCAGGTGCTCTAGACGTGTTTACGCCCGCCGTTGTTCCTTCCGTCAGGTGCTCTGGAAGGATGTACACGCGCCGCCTTGCCGCCCTGTCTGTGCTCTGGACGCGTTAATTCGTCCTGCCGCTCGGGTTACAGTGTGCTTTGCACGCGTTAACGCACTAGCCACTTAGCGGTCAGGTCAGGTAGCCGTATTTCCACCCCCGCTGGTTAATTGCTTCCCAACATTCGGGCCGTGAGCATTTGCAGCTGCGATATTATTTGTGTTGCTATTTTCATTATAGTTTTCACTGATAAAATTAATTGCCTTCGTTTATGTAAAGAGAAAGAAATCATGGAGATTCTTACTAAAAGCGACTGTAAGAATCATCGCTTTGATATTGATGATAGTGATGACCCTTCGATACGATCTCGAAGTAATAGTTCTAAGCCGCGTACATCAGCTAGTGGAGAACAACCATCTGTCTCCACAAGAGATGAAAATTCTTTAGAAACTGAAGCTTCAGATAGCGAGAGCTAAATACATGGGAAAAGAGGACGCGTTAGTGACAGGTCTGACTGGAAGAAAATCGATTCTCATCCTTTTGTGTATGCGTTTGACGATTCAGCTATAGGACACAAATATGGATTAGGTCAAAATTCCAGCATTCTGTCATTTTTCTGATGTTTTTAACAGAAGATCTTATGATATTTTTTGCTGAAGAAACAAACAGATTTTGTTTATATAAAGTAAAATACGCCAGAATTAGTTCAATAGATTATCAAGGTGAAAGGATTTACTAGGAGACAATTTAGAAATATTATTCATAATGAAATTTCAAAAATTAACACGCCAATGCGTAGATGCGCTGAATGTTCGAAACAGAAAGTGCGTCCAGAAACAATGTACAAATACGAACATGGAATGTACAGTACCACTGTTTGTTGTGCCATGTTTCGTGGCTAATCACACGAAAGAGAATTATTAACCATGGGTAACTCCACTGTAATAATTACATTTATATTCCTCTAAAAGTAAATGACATAAAAATAATAATATATTTTTAACTTCGCCAGTCCAAAGTGCGGATCCAAAATAATGAAAGAAAATATACGCAAAATTTGTGAAAGGTATTCGAACATTTAACTTCGAAATTTTCTCCAGATGAATTACTGTGCTAAAATACAAAAAAAAAAAAAAAAAAACAAACGCTGACATTCACTTTTAGAGGAATATTAAATCGAAAAACTTTCAGAAATATTAAGCACACAGCGAGACGGATCGCGTGACGAACTCAGAAGCGCAGGTATCGGCCGACTGCGGCCTCTCAGCGTCGGTAAACAGATTAGAAGACAACAAAGGAGCACCCAGCGGGGGCTCTGTCGGGCGATCCGTAGCAGTTAAAAGGTTAAAATCAATTAGGGGAATGTATATAACCAACTGAGACAAGCTTTGTAATTTAAGAATGAAATATAAATCTACGAATATTCTTACTACTCAGTAAAGTCTAGTAATTTAAATTTCTGTACAACATTAAAAAGTTAAAAAACCTATATTTTTACATCTGCGGCAAAAAAACAGACAAAAATATAATACTCATCAAAAAACACTCTGACATAGCCACAACTATTTTCAGTAATAATTTTAACATTAAAAATTCAGTCCACTATCTCTCACACTACCTACTACTCGGAACTGGCTACAAGTTGTGTTCCAACAATATATAAACCAACAGACCCTTAATTACCCCTTAACTAAATAAACAACCTACATACTTACCATATTTTAAACAATGTTAACAGAAATTACTAAGATTTTTTAAAATAATAGCTAAACTAATTTATTTTGAAAAATTGGAATAATATCTATTGCGGTTTTATTCTTTTCAGTATTTAAACCAGTTGCATCAAAATGTATTTCATAAAAATTCAGTTTGATAGTCCTAGTGTTTGTATTACACTTAACAAGAGCAAAATGCTTTGCATAAGAGTTACTAGAAAATAAAATAATAATTATATAGTGAATATCACCTCATAACTTAAGTATTAAGTCAAACAGTGTTAAAATCAGTAGAAAGAAATAATCTGACACAAGAAAATTAAAAACAAAATATCAATTAATATGAAACAAATATTATTGACATCAAGAAATGTGACTAAAAATTTTAGAAAAGCCCTACAGTATGGAAAACATTATCTGCTACATTTCCATTCCTCCAGATACCATAATAATTTTTTCATAAAATTTATAAGGAAAAAATATTTACATAATAATTACTTGATAACAAATATTTTCCAATGTTAGTTGTACCTCCAAGAACGCTAGAAAAGTTTCATTTATTAATGGAATGATATTTTATCTCAATGTTATTAGGTTACCACACTATTTAAAATAATTTCCATATATACTGCAGAATATGGAGGCACATCCACATGAAATCACTGATTCATTTTATGATCCCCAGAAACAAGTATAAAACCATGTCATGCCCTTCTAGAATGCCTGATTGTATAAGCGATTTTCAACAAATTTCATTTGAAAACGGACGTTCTACTAATAAATGGTCTTTCCCATATCAGGATTTTCAACTAATCAAAAATATTTTCTCTAAAAATTACAAAAAATGGGCATCCAAAAGGTCCATCGTCAGTAAAATATTTTCTATAAACTTCACATGATAAGTGCCTTCAACTTAATGAATCTGCTTGGGCCATTTAAAAGTACCAGAGTGTAAGGGATTTTCCACAAACATCACAAGAATTGGCTGATAACCTAAATAAAGCCTCCTATGCCTTTTAAGCATCCTACACTCTATAAAAGATTTTTCACAGATTTCCCAAGGAAATGGGCGTTAACCAAAATGTGTCGATGAGTGAGTTTTCAGATGCCCATTACCAGTGACCGCTTTTCCACAAACTTCACAAGGAAATGGGCGTACACCTAAATGAATCTTCTCGTGCTTTTTAAGACTCCCAGCTTCTGTAAAAGACTTTCCACAAATTTTGCAATGAAATGGGCGTTCACCTAAATGAGTCCGAATGTGAGTTTTAAGATTCCAAGACTGAGTGAAAGATTTTCCACAAACTTCACATAGAAATGGGCGTTCACCTAAATGAATCCTCTCGTGCTTTTTAAGACTCCCAGCATCTGTAAAAGACTTTCCACAAATTTTGCAATGAAATGGGCGTTCACCTAAATGAGTCCGAATGTGAGTTTTAAGATTACAAGACTGAGTGAAAGATTTTCCACAAACTTCACATGGAAATGGGCGTTCACCTAAATGAATCCTCTCGTGCCTTTTAAGACTCCCAGCTTCTGTAAAAGACTTTCCACAAATTTTGCAATGAAATGGGCTTTTACCTAAATGAGTCCAAATGTGAGTTTTAAGATTCCCAGACTGAGTGAAAGATTTTCCACAAACTTTACATGGAAATGGGCGTTCACCTAAATGAATCCTCTCGTGCTTTTTAAGACTCCCAGCATCTATAAAAGACTTTCCACAAATTTTGCAATGAAATGGGCGTTCACCTAAATGAGTCCGAAAGTGAGTTTTAAGATGCCCCGACTGTGTGAAACATTTTCCACAAACTTCACATGGAAATGGGCGTTCACCTAAATGACTCCTCATGTGAGTTTTAAGATTCCCAGACTGAGTGAAAGATTTTCCACAAACTTCACATGGAAATGGGCGTTCACCTAAATGAATCCTCTCGTGTTTTTTAAGACTCCCAGCTTCTATAAAAGACTTTTCACAAATTTTGCAATGAAATGGGCGTTCACCTAAATGAGTCCGAATGTGAGTTTTAAGATTCCCAGACTGAGTGAAAGATTTTCCACAAACTTCACATGGAAATGGGCGTTCACCTAAATGAATACTCTTGTGAATTTTTAGACTCCCAGAATGAGTGAAAACTTTTCGACAAACTTCACAAGGATAATGGCGTTCACCTACATGAATTCTCTTGTGAGTTTTTAGATCCCCAGAACGAATGAATGATTTTCCACATTGTTGACAAGAAAATGGACGATCACCTAAATGAATTTGGTTGTGAATTTTAAGATTGCCAGACTCTGTAAAAGATTTACCACAAATTTCGCAAGAAAATTGTCGTTCACCTAAATGATGTCCTCTTGTGCTGTTTAAGATTCCAAGACTCTGTAAAAGATTTTCCACAAATTCGGCAAGAAAATGGGCGTTCACCTAAATGAATTCTACTGGGCTTTTTAAGAATCCCAGACGAAGTTAAAGATTTACTACAAATTATGCAAGAAAATGGTCGTTCAACTAAATGAGTACTATTGTGCTTCTTACTATTCCCAGACGCCGTGAAAGATTTTCCACAGATTTTGGAAGGAAATGGGCGTTCTCCTAAATGAGTCCTCATGTGAGTTTTAAGATGCCCAGACTGTGTGAAATATGTTCCACACACCTCACAAAAACGTGGAAGTTCGCCTGAATGAATCATTTTGTGCTCAGTCATAGGATGTTGCTCCTCGTAAATGGGAACTGTTACACCGACAGTCATAATAATCTCTAGAAATAAAAATAGCATGTGTTAATATGAAAAAAAAACAATAAATTAAAGAAATATGTTCACAATAAATTAAAGAAATAAGTTCAAACATAGCTATAAGAATTGATACCATTGGTGATTTGTTAACTACTGGCACTAGTTGTTTTCTCTTTCTCCCTTTGTGTCTCTCTCTCTTGTCTTTCTCTCTCTCACACACACACACACACACAAACGTGTAATAAATCATCACCTAATATGAACCATCGCTCTTAGAGGCAGTGGTTAATTTTATATTTTCATTAATTAGTGTTCAATTTCTTCACTATTTAATAATATTTTTAGTTACCTCCAGTATGAGTAAGTGGTATATTTTATTAATTATTTACTATCTTACTCACAGTCCCTCTCCTTTTTTCCATTTTTAAACATGCCCCACACATTCCTGTTGTTTAACTGCCAATATATTTTTCAGTGATGCTAGAAAGAAATGTGCTGGCTACAGAATCAATGGAATAACATTTGTATAAATAAGAAGATATCACTATAATTCCTATATTGAATTGAATCAAGAACCATAGGGATGATGAAAAAAAATAAAACACAAGCCATTTGAGGTCTGGTTTTACAGGAGAATGGTGAAGATTACGTCCTAAATGATGAGGTATTCACAAGTTTTTTGGAGGAACGAGGTTTATGGGATGAATTTACAGAGAAGATGATAAGTTATGCTTAGTGACTCAGTGGTTTGCTTAAAGTGGTTCTTGAAGGAAATGCAGAAGGAACAATTCATAGAGGTAAAGGAAGATTAAGCTTTATGAAACCAAATTATAAGTGATAGGAAATACAACAGCTATATAGAATTAAATAGGAATGCAAAAAATGGCAAATATGAAGAATTACCACAAACCAGTCTTTGAACAGAAAACGACACCAGAACTGCTAGAAACAGCAACTATTTGTCCAAAGCCTCCACCTTGTGTCAGTCGTATTCTACTGCAGAGCAGGTATTATATGCACAATAATTACTGATTGTGTTTTTCGAGTCTTTTTAGTGTATCAACACCACCATCATTGGTAAGTGGTGACTTATTATCATAATTTTTACACACACTATTGTATATTATTCTATTTAAATCTCCATAGCTTCCATTAAATAATAAAAGTGTCCATTATAGTATCAGTTACCGAGTTTTTTCTATGCCAATTTCAGCAGACAAATCTAGTTGATCTCTATGGGCACTGCCCAGTCATCTCAATGCCAATAATAGCTGTCCCATGTTATACTGCCACACCAAGTAGTGACTTTTATTCCCAGGTATTTTTCCCCTACCATATCTCATACATTCTATTAGTGAGTTTTTGCTAATTGATTTTTAAATAATATACCAAATTATTTATAGCTTATGTGTTTCACTATGACTCCCTGCCTACTTGCTACAGACAAAATGCCTTTATTCTACAATATTATAACATATTAAACTGGCCCTTTTTTTGGCTGTTATCTTAATTCGAAATTCACTAACGCACCTAAATATTAGCAGTAGATTGCCTGTCAAATGAGAATTTGACTACTAATATTGTTAAAAAACTTAACTTAGTCCACAACCCAAAGGTTGGTTGGATCCTCCCAAAGGAGGCATACTAAGACATTGTGTCAGAGGTAGCACAGCCAGTTATTTTCCTCTGGGACCTACAGTTTAGCGTGGAATCTGAACAACGAAGCATACTGGCATAACTCATATAATTAAACACAATTCTCAAAATTTCTGCACCTGCCGGGATTCGTGCCCTGGGCAGGAGTAGCGAATGTTTTGTAAGCAAGCGCCTTAGCCAATTGTTAGTAAAGCATTAAAAAAATGTTTTTAAGAGATTTTCATAGTGTTTCCATAAATCTGTAGTCATTAATCTATAGTCAGTTCAAAAACTGTGACTTAATAATGGTTAAATTGATATGAATTCAGCCCAAGATCTACCTTAAACCAGTAAATGCTAACATTACATATGGTAATTTAACCAGAGGCTAACTAAATGGCATACAGAATAACCACTATAAGCAACCCTGAATCACTTTAAAGATAATTAAACCAGTACAAAGCTGTTAAGCCAGCAAGAAAAATTAATATGCACAAAAATGGAAAAAGCATCTAGTATTCAGAAGTATGGAGATAAGGGAAGGTTTTCCATTACAGAGCTTACAATTTACACCACTTTTCATTAAAAAACCAATTAAAAAATGCAACCAAATTTGGCAATAATTCATAAATTATTTTTATTACCACTGCGATGAGTATAGTTCATGTATGTACTATCTTGTAGCAAAGAAAAAGATTTATCTAAATATTTTCATAATTATATATTTAAGTTTCTCTTCAATCTATCATATACCACATGATACACATAATTATATGTTTCTTTATGTAAGAAATTATTAATTAAACCAAAAATTTTTGTACCTCCTTTTTATAAGCTATATATTGAAAAGCATAATTATCTGTTTTTCAGTTCACCCATAATCTACAAAAAAACATTGAGAATAGTCATGGTAAAAATTACTGAACTGGTTAATATTGATTGTCAATGTATAATTTTAATTATAATTTTCTGTTAAATTGTATTATTTTTTGTGCAATGACAATACACTACATAAATAAATAAATGTTTACATAACACAATTTTCCAATTTTTTTTAACTGCTTAATGTCTCTTAACAGCGAAGTCTTTAGAGACAGGAAAGGATGGGGGCAAGGAATGGGAAGGAATTGCCATGGAAAACCCAAATCTGAATGCAAAGACGGGGATTCGAACCGGCGTCCTCCTGAATGCGAGGCGAAAACGCTAACCGTTACACCACCAAGCTCGGTCTCAATTTTCACTGCTGTCAGTTACTACAGATACAAACAGCTATGATGAAGTATATTTATAAATAGATTTAAAAAGATAGTTTAATTAGAAATTTCATTATAAGCAGCTAAAAAATTTCCTAAAATAACACTTAGGTCTTTCATAATATCATCTGGAACATCCAAATATATATAAACAATAAGCAAACATAAATTAATATCTGAAAACCAGAAACAGCTAAATATAAACTAATTGTCAATATATTACATTAGATCTAAGAATAACATTTGTATCTACGGTCAGTTAAAAAGAAAATAATCCCTCTACTAATATGCTGACCGTTATAATACGTAAATCACAAATATTACAAAATAATATGAAGTACAGAATAAAATAAAGAATCTAGTGGAAAATATGATATAAATTCCATCATAGAAATATCTGCTGCACATTTAAAAAAATACAGGGGAATTCCATCATTAACTTACATTGTTACTAATTAAAAGCATTCCAAAAATATAAGATTGTATAAATACTACAGCTGTTGAACTATTATTTATAGCACCCTTAGGGTCAATTGATTGTCTCACAGTGAAATACTGATTGATTGAATGACCCAAGTCCCAGTAAAACATAGCTCCTACAATTTGTAGTCTTTCAGAATCACTGCTATGCTGGCCAAAAGTCATCTATACTTAGGACCCATTTTCTTCATTTGAAAATGTGGAGACTATACAAAATTGGCTGTCCAAAGGGCAACAAACTAAAATAGTTAGGAGAATTCGGTATAACATTTTAGTCATTATAGTTACACAGTATTAAGTTCTATAAAACACCTTATCTATCTCAACAGAAAAATACAAACTTTATAAATTATACTAAACTTATATATAAATCAAAACAATCATTTTTGTCCACCTATATGTATGATACTTGTACTTATAATTGCAAAATTATATATATTGACACATGCAATATTAATACTGATTATCCATATCCACTGTATGCCTTTAAAAATATTCATTAATTTTATAGACTACTGAAACTAGCTGAATAATTTTTATGTGATAGAAATATTAATAAATATTATTAATTATTAATTTATAATCAGTAGTAACCCATGAAAAACCACAGATTATTAGTAAAATAATAACGAGAGGGTTCTACCTAATTATCCAGTTTGGGGCCTTACAACAGGCAGTTTACTTTGGAAAAATATTAAATCTGGAGTTGTTTTAATATATTTTTGGATTTTTCCGGATTTAGTTCAATGAAAAAAACTCTAAGGGTACATGACATTTTTACCCAGATTATTGAATTCTTTGGGAGAATTTAATTGATTAAAAAGTTGTTGTTGCGTTTTTTAACTATAAGATATTCACATAGACCTTACTGAAAATCTTAGTATCTTCCAATAATTTCTTAAGATGTAACTAAAAGAAGTATTGTGTTGCAATCTGAATTGTGGGTAAGCTGCTTTTGGTAATACATGGCATTTTAAAATCAGTAAACTAACATGAATCACTCACACAGATAAAACATATCTGCTTCTTACTAAACAGTTGCAGGGTAATCTGGACAGGATATTTAATTGGGTTGGTAAACATGGAATGAAGATAAATGCAAAGATGAGTCAGCTTATTAGATACACAAATAATAAACAAAAGGTTAATTATGAATATAAGGTGGGGAAAGAATTGCTTGCTGAAGACTTCAAATGTAAATATCTTGGAATTACTTTTGATAACAAACTTAACTGGGCAGGACACATAGGACAGGTGGTAGGAAAAGGTTTCTAAGTTCTGCACTTGTTGGAGAGAGTGATGAGGGGATGTACGAGAGAAGTCAAGGAATTGGGTTACAAAACTTTGGTCAGACCATTGCTCGAATATTGTAGTGTAGTATGGGACCCTCATTTTACGTATCAAATACAGGAGTTGGAGAGGGTGCATAAGATGGCTGCTAGAATTGTTTCTGGAAATTATCGCAGAATGCAATCAGTGACGGATATGATAAAGGAGCTGGAAGTGGGATTCATTGCAAGACAGGAGGAGGATGAGGAGGGTCATGGGAGTGTACAGGGCATATACTGGCGATGAGGCATGGAAAGATATTGCAATAGGTATGAAAAGTAGTGCATGGAAGGGAAAAGATGACCATACCACAAGCTGGCACTCGATTTTCAGGCACAAGGGTGTGGGAAGATTCTCTTTTTTAGGTAAGGGTGTCAGGGATTGGAATGAGTTACCAAGAGAAATGATGAATAATTTACCGAAAACTTTGAAAGAATTTAAAGTTAAATTTGTAGAGGGCAAATGTAGGTAGGTGCAGGATAGGGGAGAAGATGGGTGTGTAGGGAAATTGCCACCGGAGCCTGTGCTCCATTGCAATTAAATTAAATTAAAAAAAAAGTAATCCCCTATTGCCTTTTGTCTTATGACTATAATTGTCAAATTTTTCTTTTGTTCCAGTAGGATAATCTCAGTAATGTGCCTTTGCTTTCAAATGATGACACACTGAAAGTAGATACTGAGGAAGCTGGCTTTGTGTTACTCTTAGAATTATTTTAGATCTGCCTAAATTTGCTATTATAGCTCACTTACAACCCCAAATCACTCAGGCAACTATAAAAATCTTACCTATAGGCTCAACTACTAATATTACTAATATATCATTTTATTAAACAAGGAGATATATCTCAAATTTTTTTGCAAAACTTATAATCACCAGACATAAACAAAATCAAGCTTCAATTAACTCTATATCAATATAAAATGGTAAGGGCTTAGTTTACCTTCTTTGTGAAGTTCTGCTGGTGGATTTATGAAAATACAGTTTTGTCACATCATCAAAATCCTCAGAATGATATGTGCATACAAATATAGGAGCTGAAATAACTGTTATATGGGTGAACACATGTTTTGTCAGGGAACACCAAGATGAAAAAGTGTCTCCACAAAATTCACAAGCAAGTTCAATCAATGAGGAATGTTTAATTATTGTTTCATTTCTCTCTTTCAAAATGGTGGCAAAACAAGTTTGACTGACTTGAGAAAATTTGACCACACTTTAGGCAAATATGTAATGGTGTATTTAGCCAAGGACTAAAATGACTAAAAACATGCGTAATTAGCAAGTCCCTAGTGGTAAAGTACTGAAGACACTTGGCGCATGTATATTGTGATGGCTTGCTGACATGATGCTCTCATTAGCTGTACTCATATGGCTCAGTCAGATCAGTTTAAAAGAGTACTTCCATCATTTAACTCGCTCATCAGGCTAATATCACTTCTTTACAGCACAGACTCTTTTTTTAACCTGATACATAACTTTTGACCTATAAAGAAATAGAGATAACAATTTTAATTCCTTTACTGCAAAATATCGTTAAGAGTTATATACAGACATACCAACTATAGCATGAAAGCATTAATATTATTTAATCGGTACAAAAACACATACACATTTTCTTCACACTGACTTACCTAATATTCACGGAAGTTTCAAATGCTATATAATATATCAATTGTATGAGAAACAACCTACTAGTTACCACCTATTGTTTTTTAGTGACTTGTGCATGTAGGAGTCACCTATGACTGGCCACTGAACAGTGGGAGGGAAGGGAGAGGGGGGGGGGGGCTCAATGAACTAGTCTTAGATCAACTTTCCATAAGCTACAGCCAGACTACAGCCAGTCTTTGATTTCGTCAGTTCATGACAACTGCAGATTTTTGTGCATTTGAAGAAATTCTTATCATTAAGTACACCTGCTAAGATAACAAATAAATTTCAGATTATAGAAGAAACTAATTGATCCAATATATAGTTCAGTAGAGGTTTCAATGTGATAGCTGTATTACAACGAACAAATTACAAGGCTAGAGAGTTAACAGCGAGAGTAGCTAGCTTCGAATTTAGTTATTACAGGAAAATATTAGTAGTTAATATGATAAAGAATATAAAATGAGAAAACACAGGGAGGAAGAGAATAACATGTGACTGTATATAGGATACTTGTTTAGACTGACACAAGACGAGAATTAATCACAGGATTCAGGAGGAAGCTGAGCTGATAAGGACTGATTGAGTGAACACTTGGATTATGCAGATGGACTCACTGCAACAGTTCACAAGGTGTGTTCACACTGCTGACAAATGTGTATTGTACACCGCTGGGAAATTTTTTGCTCAAGACAAAAATGATCTGAAAATCCTAAAGACCACAATGTCTCCATTTCTGATGAATAAATACAGATCTATACCTCTGCTATACAACCTGACACCCCAATGGCCCCGAGAAGGATAAACTGTAGTAAACATACCTAATATTTCTTCCATTTCTGTTGTGAACACAAACACGCAGACCAGGAATTTCATGGTATCATGTTATTTAGATGGGAACATAATGAAGATTTTCAGAGAGACAGACACTTATTTTTTTTTTTTCAGACTGTAAAACACAATCATTGATTGAGTAATTTATATAGCAATGGACCTCATACACTATCTTGTGGCACCCCAATTTTGAGCTCCACCAGAATTTTATGCAGTAATATACTATATGTAATTCACATGGTAAAGCAAAATTAATTTTATTCCTTCACATTTCTTCATTTTACTTTACTGTATTTTAGTAAGTGCGATTATGCTTACCAATATGTATCTAATTAATTTGTAATATGAAAAAACATAAAATGTGACTAGCTTTAATTAAAACAAAACAGAAAGATACTAAAGAAAGCAACTTCAAATTGTTTGCTTTTGCAGCTTGAATCATTTTGTAACAAACATACTACTATCGTACAACCGAAAAATAAAAGAAATATTGACCAAACAACACGATAGACATAACGATACAGCACTCATAAAGGAAATGACATTTCAATGATTAAATTCAGCTAATGTTACGCCTAAAAACAAGAATGTAGTGTGTATCAACCGGATAAAAATTCAAAGAGTTCCACAACGATGCATTATAGTAAAAAATTAGTTAAAAAACAATTAAATTCAACATAATCAAACTCTACCAAATAATAGTATTAAGTTCTGCCTAGAAATTTCTACCTACATATTAACATACGGCGAAATTTAATGATTCAAGTTATACATACTGCACACAACATTAGAACACACATTTGTTAATAAACAAAATGGGCTGATTTAAAACAGTGCAACACCAACTACTTACCGAAAACATTGCATGCTCATCGAACTTTATTGCTTGAGTTGTAATAAGCAATACGTGTTCTGCGCGGCTCCACAAACACTGCACAGATAGAAAACTCACCTCCTGTTTAATGTGCGTGACATTTATTGCCTTCCCATCATTGTCTTTCCTCGTCTTATCACCCAAATAAACAATACATCCTACACACAACTTTCACTACAAATCAGCTGACAATAACAAATCTAATGCTGAGATACTGCTCGCTGAAGAGTATACATTCCACTGTAAGTTGCTACGAAAAACTACTTTGTCAAATGTACGTCATTAAATATTCAGTGGAATCGCATATAATCCGGACGTCAATTATATGATACGTCAGTTAATCAAATGCCATTTTATTTTATTTATTTATAAAATCTTCACTGTTTTACATAAATATAAACATCATTGGCCGTTGAAACTTATGTTTTGAATTCCACAAACAGAGCTCTAGGACAGTGACTTCAGTCCTTATGCACGGGGTTTGTGACTGTCTGAGAAGTCAAGGAATTGGGTTACAAAACTTTGGTCAGACCATTGCTCGAATATGGTCAGTGTAGTATAGGACCCACATTTTACGTATCAAATACAGTAGTTGGGGAGGGTGCAAAAAAAGGGCTGCTAGATTTGTTTCTGGAAATTATCGCAGAATGCAATCAGTGACGGATATGATAAAGGAGCTGGAATGGGATTCATTGCAAGACAGGAGGAGGATGAGGAGGGTCATGGGAGTGTACAGGGCATATATTGGCGATGAGGCATGGAAAGATATTGCAATAGGTATGAAAAGTAGTGCATGGAAGGGAAAAGATGACCATGACCACAAGCTGGCACTCGATTTCAGGCACAAGGGTGTGGGAAGATTCTCTTTTTTAGGTAAGGGTGTCAGGGAATGGAATGAGTTACCAAGAGAAATGATGAATAATTTACCGAAAACTTTGAAAGGATTTAAAGATAAAATTTGTAGAGGGCAAATGTAGGTAGGTGCAGGATAGGGGGAAGATGGGTGTGTAGGGAAATTGCCACCGGAGCCTGTGCTCCATTGCAATTAAATTAAATTATCGCCGCAGTGTCCTCATGATGTTGAATATTTGTTGTTGTGGCGACGCGACAGCAGTTACGAGTGTAAGGATTGTAATCAGAGTGCCGACAGTTCTGAGCTGCTTAGATTTCTACCGTGTTCGTCCCGACCCTTTGTAATTGATGTGAAATTTTTCAAAATAATTTATTATTTAATTGCGAAATGTTACACCAAGACATTTTCACTTAACGTTTTCAATAAGCATTTAATTTTTAATTTAATTGCGGTGGAATACACGCTGCAGTAACTAATTTCCATGCACATCCAGTTTTTCTCCTCTCCCGTATCCACCTCCTTTTGCCCTCTACAAATATAAACTTTAAATGGTTTCAACCTTTTAGTAAATTATTCATCAACTAACTTCGAGCCCGTCAAAAATGATGGTTTGAATACAATATCCTGGCAGTTCATTTTTTTTTTCAATTGGTTAATTAAGGCACATGGAATTGTTATTATGCTACATAATTCTAATGGCCTTCATTTTGTAATGCTCTATATATTTCATTTGCAGTTCACATAGCGCTACAGTAATAACTTCTACTGAATTAATGACGATGGAAGTATAGAACCAATAAAATTAAAACAAATTAGAAATCCCACAAACTTTTGCTGTCAATGTAATATCAGTTTTGTTCCTGGTCCAGGCACAATTCAGCACGATAAATATGAAATTTCTTTCCCCCGCAATAAATAATACTTCCAGTCAACATGACGCTTATGAAAGCAGTTTAAATGGATTCAGAGCGAATTATGCTGTAACAAAATGTGTCAGTTGCGATTCTGGTCAACGTAGCCCCACCCTCCATTAACATTGCATTCGAAAATCATTGTCATGAACAACGACAGGCAGCACCTATGGTGGTAGTCTGAATTTATTCTGGAAAAGATTGCATGAAAAAGCGAATATCGACCATTTTTAATGAAATCTTCGTGATACGAGTACCATACTGCGGATCCATTATCTGAGTATTTGACTATGATTTATTTAAATAATTTTACTTTAAATGACGGAAAGTATAATATCAAAAACGGATAACGGTCATTTATCTCGGCGATACATTTCGCGATTCGTAATTTTGGTGTAAACTTTATTCGAGTTTTTAATTAACTTCATTGTTTCTTATCATCTGCCATAAACATTCTTAGGTTATGTTTTAACCTCGTTCTTATAACTGGTACAGATAAAATAACGCAAACATGGAATACTCTTCTCCTTGCATTAATTTTTGTATCTAGTTGTCATAAATAATCAAAAAGGCAACATGTAAATTTAAACGAACGTACCAATTGTAACTTTGTAACGCATGATTGCGTGGCATTAATTTTCTATCTCTACTCGCCGCTATTTGGCTGCAAGAATGTCGTTGTTGAATTGCGAATTATAAATTGAAATCATTTTTAATTATATCTTTCGTGATATGAGTACCTACCTTATTCTGGTTAGATTCTCAGAATATTTGGTTAGATTTTATTTAAATAAATGAATTTTTTATAATTTTGAAAACGAATAACTGTTATTTATTTGATTGATACATTGCGCGATTACTTCCCTTTCTCTCAGTTTTTAATAAACTTCCTTGTTTCTTATCATCTGCCCAAAAAAATTCTTAGGTTATGGTTTAACCTAGTTTTGATAACTGATACAGATAAAATAGCGTAAATATTGAATCTCCTTCTCCTTAAATGAATTTCTGCGTCTAGCAGTAAATAAATGAAAAGCAAGATGATAGTACTAATGTAATATGGTGGTTGATGATTGGCCGTTCTCTAGCCAATAGCTGTAGCAGTTATAGACGACGCATCCAGACTCCAGGTTAGCGTTTTATATAAAAGGATTGTCTTGGTAACTTTTCCAGTCCCTGACCCCCTTACTTACAAAAGAAAATCTACCTTCACCCTTGTGCCTCAAATTGAGTGACAGCTTGTGGTCATGGTCATATTTTCCTTCCATGCATTAATTTTAATTCTTACACAAATATCTGTTCACGCATCATCACAAACTTAAGCCTTACACACTCCCATGACTTTCTTCCCTTTCCTGGTGACTTTAAATTAATCTAGTTTAAGCTCTTTTGTCATATCAGTTACTAATTGCATTCTGCAGTAATTTCAACAAACAATTCTAGCCACTCCTCTTTGCCCACCTCCAACTCATTAATTTGGTACCCAAAATGTTGTCCCATACTACATCACCATATAGAAGCAATGGTATCATCAAAGTTTTGTAACCCCCTTTTCCATAACTTCTCTGGTACATCCTCTCATTACCCTACCCAATAAAAGAATTTTGTAACCTTTTCTTACCACCTGCCCAGTGTGCTTTTCCCATTTGAGTTTATTATCAAACGTTATTCCAAGATATTTACACTTCAGGCCCTCAACGCGCAATTCTGAACCCACCCAAAAATCATAAACAACCTTTCTTTTTATCTGTGTATCTAATAGGCTGACTCATCTGGACAATTATCTTCGTTCCATCCTCAACTAAAATTTAGATATTTTATCCCGGCCACTCATGAGATATTCCCAGTCTTCTCCCGTTCTGAAACTACTATCTACTATCATCTCACCTGACAATAAACAATCAACAAAATCATTTATGAGATTAATGAATAGCAATGGTCCCAATATGCTACACAATTTCATTCCAATTTACACTTCCACTTCTTATGCTACTGCATTTCATACCATAACTTTTTACTTTCTACCTTTTAGGAATTCTTTTACCCAGCAAATCATTTTCGCATCCACTCCAAGAGTTCTTACCACATTTACCACTATTTTATCGCTCTCTCTGTCAAAGGGCTTTGAAAGATCTAATGCAACACTATCAGTTTGGCCTCCCTTGTCCATCTCATCCGATATATCTTGCATATATCCTACTAACCATGGAGGAAGGAATATATGTAGACGAAATAACGCTAATTCCGTGAAACCCCATTAAAGAAACTGCTCTCCTACTGCGGATGCGTGGTGGCCATAGGGATCCCCCCAAAACATTGGGCTGTTTGCACTGTGTCAGCTGCTGAGAATATTTCATTTTCTAATATTCTAAAGTTTTCCATAATGCCAAGTTGTGTTGCAGACTAGTAAGTCACATTGTAATAATCGTTCTTGAGGTATCTGATAGGTAAATGGAACATTAGGACCTATCGCTATAAATTTATTCATTGCTCTCAATAGGATCATATCGTTCTCAAATTTTTCTCGGTGTAGCGTAGACAATTAGCATATGTTATTACATTGCACCTGAAAAGCTAGCCTTATTGTAGACAAGTGTTGAAAATTTAATTTAAGCGGGTCAAGTTTACATCGCGACACAGTGAATATTGTATTATGCAGGCTTTACTCAAGTTTCAGTTTACACTGAAAGTGTACTGATGAAATTAATTCTGATAATTTGTGCTGATAGAACAACTAAACGTGATTAAATAAACGTTGTTACCCGAAATGTAGTTCGCGATGTATTTCACGTGCTTAGGTGTGTCTACATAGCTTGATTTTGTAGCGGCAATATTAATGGAAATGTTGGTAGGTTGAAATGCGGTGTCGACCAGTAGAGAACAAACAATTTATTTATTTTTAGTTGTTAGCTTCTGACATACAAATACACTAATTTTGCTAGCAAAATTATATAGGCCACTATCAGCACAATATCTCCTAAGTAAGCTCGGAAACTATGAGATATTTTGAAGTTATTTTCTTAAAAGTTCTGAACATCGAAATAGGCTACTTTTCAAAATTCAGATTTTGGTATGTTTTATTCTCTATTCCAGGCCGCGTTTCAACCTAACCACAAGGATTAGTAAAAAAATAAAACACCCAATCTGCATGTGCAGCAAAATTATCTTTTGGTTAAGTGTGCATCATAACCGGCTGTTCTATCATTACTGTGTTGCCACTATCTGATGATGAATTCTTATAGAACTCAACGAAACAAATCGAAAATAAAGATTTTTTGATTTCTCGCTTGGTTTTCGAGATATATCATTTTAAAATTCAGTTACTAGGTATAGTTCCTTGTAATTTTGGTGACTTTTTTTTCTTTTAGGCCTTATTTCAACCTAACAACAATCACTAGGAAGAAAATAAAACAACTATATTGCATCTCCACAGTTTAGGTATGGTGGTTACGGTGAATTTTTTTCTGGTCCAGGCCAGATCTCACCCTAACCTCCTCACATTTGAGGTACAACATCTCGAGTAAGCGGAATATCAAAATAATTTATTCTTTATTTTCGATTTGTCTTGTTAAGTTGCGTACGAATTCATCATCAAATTTGAATATGGCGAAAGTTTTCTTCTGGTCCAGGCCGCAATTCAACCTAACCACGTCAATTTTAAGGTACAAGTATCTCGAGAACTAAGTGAGATTTCAAAAAAAATTATTCTTTACTTTCAGTTTGGCTCAACGAGTTATATAAGAATTCGTCATCAAATTGTGGCGCTACGTTTATAGTTGAATCCCCTCATAACCTAACAACCTCACTTTTGAGACACTATATATCGCGAACTGAGCGAGACATCGAAAAAATTTATTCTTTATTTTCGATTTGTATCGTCGTGTTACATAACAATCTATCATCAAATTTTACTTTGGGGACAGGTTTCTTCTGAATTTCAACCAGAAACTCCACTCTTTTCAGACAGTATATCTCGAGAACTAAGCACGATATCAAAAAAATTTATTGTTAATTTTTGATCTGTATCGTCGAGTTACATGATAATCCATCATCAAATTGCGGTGCCACGCTTGTCTTAAGCCTTGAGGTTTTTGTGCCTATTCCCCGTGTTTCTACGGCCAAGCAATATGGCGGCCTCGCCACCCCACTTAGCTCTACCCGGTTTCACTCCAGTACGTGGTGAAGGTCTTTTGCGTCGTCTCCATATATTACTTCCTCCATGCTATTAACTGAGATTCTCATTAATATCTTTGCCTAAAGCCTTGTTGCCGACTTTGCTGAATTGAAAACCGCTTACGCTCCTCACATGTATCACTGATGTGGTTACATATCAATCTCTCCGTGTTAATCAACAAATAGTACAGCCACTGTAGAATAATAAAGTTTGCTTGAGTTATAATTGCAATTTTAAGGTATTATTAAACATAGCCAGTTAGCGAAAAAAAAAGTAAGATAACAGAAGCAGAGAATTTCAAAGCTAGTGGATGTATGGCACCATTAATAAAGGCAATATAGCGTTGTGCGTTTTATGTTGCAAAAAAGGAGTGTGTGGAGGAACACTGTCTGTAAAAGGCCACCATGAAACATATCAGTTCTCTGTTTCGCATAAAAGTGAAGTGGAATGAAAGAAATCCATCGCAAGAGCAAGAGCAATTAATTCGACACTCATATTAAGAATGTCAGTAAGAATTGTTCTACCGGTGTAAAGGATGAGAATTTAGACGGAAGCTTCTCTAACACGCACTTCATCATTTTTTGAGAATTTTTGCCGAAAGGATAATATCATTCTGTACATCAAATATTCTCCTCTATCTAGAAAACTGAACCCAATAAATGCTGTAAAGTTTAACAAAACAACAAAAACGTTATATCAAGTCTTCTGCTGTTAGATCAGATTCACTCGAAGCTTTCCGCGACCACAATAAACAGATGTTCACGGCATGGTACAGCGTT
Organism: Vandiemenella viatica; assembly: GCA_031002005.1. Taxonomy (NCBI): domain Eukaryota; kingdom Metazoa; phylum Arthropoda; class Insecta; order Orthoptera; family Morabidae; genus Vandiemenella; species Vandiemenella viatica. The sequence continues at coordinate 14,587,016 of JARYHS010006964.1, read as the reverse complement.
ATATCGTTTCGGTTAAAAAGCGCTTCGATGAGTTCAAACAGCTGAGTTGTGCTTGGAATGGCGTGTAGAACAAGACGACCCCGCAGGGGCCTGGTGCGCAAGTGCCAGGTACGGGTTTAGCGAACCCGCGGTGCCCGAGCTGGAAACTTGTGAGCGCCGCAAGTTTCCCACACCGTAAACTCCTACCATGCTTCAACGACCACCGCAGGGCGTGGCGGTGGAACGTTGTGTGCCTAGGAGAACGGGGATCTTGGCTTCATCGCCTGGATTGCGAGGACTGAACAAACCTCTATAATAAACCCCTCAACCTCAAGGTCAGACACGTGCCGAGGAGGCGAATGAGTGATGAGGGAAATCACTCGCTAGCGTGCAACCTCAGGGGCACCTGCGCACCCCTGTTGTATTAGCATTTCTGTTTAAATTGGTTATACTCGTGGGACCAAAATTAAGACTCACAAGAAAACCAAACCAACCTGCGGTACGGGTGTGCCGCAGGCTAATATAAATACGCCCAGTTCAAAGAAACGGGTCAGGGTTGATAGCCCCCCCGCATCTGACAGTGATAGTAACAGAAAAGTTTGTTCAGTACAGAACGCTTTTGTAATTATGGAGAAAATTGAAGGATCGTTTGAAAAGGTGTCACCCTTCTATATCTCAAAGGGTCTAGAGGGTCTTTTTGGTACCCTTAACACTGTTAAAAAACTGAGGAACGGGACACTGCTGCTGGAAACTGTCACCAGTAAGCAAGCTACCCTACTGCTGAATTGTAAGAGGCTCGGGGAGTTCGCCGTAAAATGCGAACTCCACAAGTCCCTAAATACCAGTAAAGGCGTGGTCACCTGCCGTGACGTAATGGATTTAGGGACTGACGAGCTTCTTAAGGAATGGAAATCAGATAATGTGATCGAGGTACGTCAGATCACACGAAGGGTGAATGGCAATCTTGAAAAGACTGCCACCTTCGTCCTGACGTTTGACACTCCAGTATTGCCCAAGAATATCAAGGCCGGATATTTAAACCTTAACGTCCGTCCGTATGTTCCGGACCCGATGCGCTGTTTCCAGTGTCAGCGGTTCGGACATACGACGGCGTCATGTAAGGGCAACCCCACATGTGGAAACTGCGGGAAGGGCGCACACGAGCCGGGTGTCAGGTTGTACGCTTCCACAGGCTTGTGTCAACTGCTCCGGTTCGCACCCCGCCTGGAGCAGGGAGTGTCAAGTGTATCTTGAAGAACGCAAGATACAGGAGCTGAAGACCAAAGAGAGGATTCCTTACGGGGAAGCTAAGAAGAAGGCCAAGTTACTTGCCGCCCCAGTATTTGCAACAAGTTTTGCTAAGATGGCTTCAGCTCCCGTCAGGAAACAAAGTGTTGCTACCCAGACGTTCGTTGCAGACATCGGCACAAGCACTGCGTGTCAGTGCAAATGCGGTGCCAAACCCGCTAAGGTCATAACGCCTAAGACCGCGGACGTCGGTAGCAACACGTCTGCGACCTCGATCACACCAGCAGCAGTGAAACAGGACCCCCCAGCAGTAGCAGTGAAATTACCAGCACCTCCAATACCACCACGTGCCGTGAAAGCAGTAGCCCTACCAACTGCTTTCAACGTTCCTGAAGGCTGACTTAAAGACACGGGGTCCGAGGTTTAGGCTGACGGACCCGACTCAGTTCGTTAAATCTCCCTCTTCGTCCCCTCCCAGATCACCTGGTAAAAGGGAGAAAAAGAGAAAGAGGTCGAGGAAGAAGGGCAAGGAGGTAGTCGAGGAGGACACTGAGTCGGAGACGTCAGACTCTTCAGAACCAGAGGAAACTGCAATGCTGGTGGATGAGCCTGATCCCGTTCCTCAGCGGGCAATGACCAACGACCCACCCGAACCGAGGCGGGTGAAACCAGTTTTAGGCAGATCGGTCTAATTTTAAGACTGATGGGTGGCCTCTTTACAGCCACCCAATCCATATGCATGGTTTTTATTTTTTGTATTGTTATTATTCTTGTCTGTCTGGCCAATACACAGCCAGCAAGACATGTAGTGTTTTATATCCTCTTTTGAACCTGTTTGGCCCCTTTACAGCCTTACAGGTGTTGTACGGTTTTAAGTCATTGTGGTCGCTTTAAAGCCACGTCTGATTTTATGACTTATTTTATTTGCTGTCTGTATGGCCGACCCCTTTACAGTCGACCATGCAGGCAGTATTTTAGTACTTTCATAAGCCACAGTAATAGCTGGTAATTTTTAGGGCGCTATTGGCCCTGCCGTCAACACGCCCTAAAGCAATTACAATAACGTTTTTAGTTTTAGGGGCAGGCGTTGGCCTGGCCAACGATCTGTCTCTTATTTTTAACAACGAGATCAGTAGTGTGGCGAGTGTTTTGAAATTTTGTGTGTTGGCCAGTCTATTGCCCAAAATTTTAGGCAGATTGGCCTAGTTTTATGATGTATGGGTGGCCTCTTTACAGCCCCACATCCATTTGCATTGTTTTTATTTTTTATAATTTTAATATCCTTATAATTTCTGTCTCGCTGGCCTCTATACAGCCAGCGAGACATGTAGTGTTTTTAATTATTTTGTGAACCGGTTTGGCAACTTTTCAGCCATCCAGGTGTTTTATAGTTACCAGGTCCTAGTGGCGCGTTTAAAGCCATGTTCTTTTTTAATTATTTTATTTGCTGTCCGTATGGCCGACACATTTACAGTCGACCATGCAGATGGTATTTTAATATTCTTTTAGCAAAAGTATTAGCTGGTCATTGTTAGGGCGCTAATAACCTCGCTGTCGACGCGCCCTAAAGCCACAAAAACAACAACAACAACAACAACAACAACAACAACAGAACAAGACGAGGCACCAAACAAGGAATACATAAACTATCGTTTTAAATCGCCATATCTTGACGAATATACGGATGTATTACAGCTTTCTCGTTTAACTTTTTGCCTCGAAACTGAACATCTGGAATGACTCTCCAGACTCACTCATCCTACTAACCAATAACCCCATCACATCCTTTTAATTCCAACGGTTGTTAATACACGCGGGTTTGAATCCACGTCAGGGCATCCAGATTTGGGTTTTCCATGGTTTCCCCTATTCACTCCAGGCAAATACCGGGATGCTTTCTTCAAAATGGCCGTGGCCGAATTCCTTCCCGTTATTTTCCCCAATCCTACCCCGCCTCAAATGACCTCGCCATCGACGAGGCGTAAAGGTCAAGCAAAAAAAATTTGTTAATTTGTATGTGGAGATCTCTCTACCTCCATGAGCTCTAGTGTGAGGATACCTCACTGCCAAGGGTAGTGTGATTGTATGTGCATGAGTGTATCCCCTCGAATTGACCTTAGAGGATTCATGTTCTGTTTGAAGCGTACTCTTCTGTTCTTCAGACAGCTACTGCATCATTGCTGATTGGCGGCTAAGGCGAGATTTCCAATGGAACCAGTTTACTGGCCTCGAAAACTGAGTAATACATATGAAAACGTGTTGCAAAGTGGTTTGCATCTATCGTCAGTAGGTCTAAGTCCCAATACGGTAGCTAGTCGTTCTATGAGTGCAGACTTAGGCAGATGGTTGGGTCTAAAATAGAGAGACAGAACAATGTAATCTTTGAAAGAATCAAGTAGCTATAATAAAAGTAGAGAATCATGAGAGACACGCATCAGTTAAAAAGGATGTGAGCGTCTATCCCCATGAGCATTCAACTAGTATGTAGAAGAATCAATAAAAGAAGCAAAAGAAAGATTTTAATGTGGCGTAAGCGTTCAAAGAGAAAAAATTAATATGCTACGATTTGCTGATGACATTGTTGGCAAATCAGATTGAGGATACTGAAAAGTTACCGCATTTCATGAACAAAATACTGAAGGAATATTTTGGACAAAATAAAAACGAAAGCAACACAAAAGTGATGAAAAGTAGCAGAAATGATACTAATAATAGTAGATTAAGTATAAAAATAGGGTAGAATGTGATAGAAGAAGTTAGTGAATTTTGCTACTTAGGAAGTAAAATTACAACTGATGGCAGAAGCATGAATGATGTTAAAGGCAGTATAGTACTAGTGAAAAGAGCCTTCGTGAATAAGAGAAATCATTTAGTTTCAGATATTTATGTAGGACTCAGAAATGACTTTTTAAATCTCTCTGTGTGTGGAGCGCGGTGCTTTATGGAAGCAAAGTATGGACTTTAGGAATTGCACAAAGAAAGATAGTCGAAGCATTTGAATTGTGATGATATAGAAGTATGCTGAAAAGTAAGTGGACAGATAAAGTATGAAACAGACGAATTTTGGAAATGATTTGCGAGGAAAGAAGCTTTCAGAAAGAAGAGACAGGATGGTAAGTCATATTTTGAGACATGCTGGATTGATTAAGTTGGTAGTGGAGGAAACATTCGAAGGTAATAACTGTAGAGGAAGAGATTAGAATATATGAAGCAGATAATTGAGGACGTGGTCTGTACGGGTATATTGAGATGAAAAGGTTAGCCCAAGATAGGAAGGGATGGAAGATTGCATCAAACCAGTCGAGAGACTGATGACCACAAATATTTGGTAGAAGGTCGCTCTGGATGAGAGGTTAACGGTAGGGTGGCAGGCTAGTAATAGGTGACTATCGAAGTTTGCTCTGCTACTCTCGACGACTACTGGATAGTTAAAAACACTAACTTATTCATTTTCATACCTACCACGCCGCCTCGGCTGATCTGCAGTAAATTAAGAAGGGTACTAAACTCTGAGGTGCTGATTGCAAGCGAGCAGATTCCTGCCCGGACACGCTCTGTGCCAAGCTCAGAAAGTCAATGGTGGCTGATTGAAAGTTGATCAGCGGCAGAATATTCGTCTATCTTCTCAAATAATAACGGACCTTAAAATGACGCTGACACCAGGTAAGTAGGAAGCAAATGGGCGCTCTGTCCTCCCTAATTAGGTCACCCGCCCCGCCCCCTGAAGTAGTCCGGTGTTCTGTCCCTCCGATTAGAGGCGATTAGACGCCGCCGCGTGCTCGGCAGTTACCGTCCACCGCCCTGTTATTTACCCACCCCACTTCCTGCGGACAATTTCCGTCTGTGGACTGGAGGTCGTCCACCGTCCCTGTTATTACTCACCCCAAATTATGTACCCAAGTGTCCGCCCGCCCCATATCCTGTAGCCGCTACTCAAGAAAATTTCCGTCATTATCTCGATTGCGGTCTGGAGGTCGCTGGGGTGCAGGCCTCTACCTGCCGAAGCTCCTTGTAGGTCACCCGCCCCGCCCCCTGCAGCCACGATGGCGCCGGTCACAGTCATTAGCTCGTTTGCGGACTGGAGGTCGCCGGGTGCAGGCCGCTTTATAAACTACCCGCCCACCGCTTTCTCATCAGTTTGCAGCTATGCCTCGTCTAGTGTTGTTGTTCTCGTCTGTGTATCAGCTCAACGCTGGTGACTCAAAACGTTTGACGATAGGTTTATCGTCTAAGCATGAGTTTGAACCTGTTGTGGTTCTCAAAAAGTGGGACACAGTAAAATTGTGATGACATATGAAGAATGGAACGTCCTTATCCAGGAACTGGACGTAGTATCAGATTTGTTCAACACTGGCACCAACAACATACCACTCGGTGAGTACACAGTCTCCTGCAGAACGATTGCCGGCGTGAAAACTGTTTGTTTCTACACTAATGATGATCCTGCTAGCGGCATCTTCTTTGGCGAATCGACTTGGAGGAAACTCATCGACGCGCAGCCAGCAGTGACCGGCGCCTTGACCATCAAAAAGAAGTTCCGCTACTTGGTTGCAAGATACTACAGTGTGTTTGTGGACATCGATGGCTAATAAAGTGAATCGTGACTATCACATGGCTACAGTGCAAAAGTTAATTGATATATATATTAATAACATTCGTGTAGCTCAAGTGACATACAGTTCATCATTGGATTATGCGTTACTAAAACTTGAACTCATTGCATATAAAAATTTGCTAGTATCTGATGATGTCAAAAATATTGTAATTAAAAATTATGAGCCTGGTTATAATGTTTGTGGACCTATGAATAAGTGACTAAAACTACTTGTATGTGAAATATCTGAATAAAATAACATATTTTATTTGATTTTATTTCTTTTTTGTTTCACGCACCATTGTGCAATTAAAAATACATTTTCAGCTGCGCACATAGCATTGCAAAATAAATGAGCTTTACAAAGTTTGGTCAAATAATTTTTCTTGAGTTCTTGTAGTGGCGGGCATCCTAAATCTTCTATGTTGTAGCAGATTGTCTTGCGGATAATTTTCTGGAACCATCGAACCTTCTCTCGTCCTTTAACGTAAATAATGGAGTCAGCATCATTGGTGATTGCATGTTTACTAAAGGTTACACCATCAGTGATCCAAGGTATTCCATGGTAATTATTTGTCATCCATCTGACTGTTGGCTCATCACCTCCACGTGATGGTGAGGATACAGAAATGCAATGTGTAGCGATAATATTGTCAGATCGTATTACATACACAGCAACTTGTTTGAAAATGAAGATACCGTCCTTTGTCTTGAAGCCCTGTGCGTCCAGGAAGATGGTCGGCATGGTAATGAGCTGGAACGTCGGGGTGCTATCCTATTTTATGTCAGTTTCCGCACCACACCAGTTAGAGGTACGTATTCTACAACACGATCGTGCAAGATCAGGCAGTATGCAGATGTGTAGGGACGGAAATTTTCACTGCTATCAAATTCCATACATATATCTACAAGTCCTGTCTCATTTTGTTGTAAACAGTGAATTACAACTAGAGGTGCAGTTGCTTCAAATTCTTCACGTTTTAGAAGTGGTGAGGGATGATCATGTTCGTAGTAAGACTGCTTGAATCTGGCATTCTTGTCATACAGTACAGTTGTTCTGTTTTTCTTAAAGTCTAAATTCATGTTCTCGTAAGGAAACGCTACCTCGTTTAGGAAAACTTTGGCATTACGGAGGTGGCTGTGGTCAAACTCAGCTGCACTTTTTTCTGTGTTATGTTTCATATTTATTTGAAAACACAGAACTACTGTCCTAGGTTTCTCCAGTTGTGTTGTTGTCTTCAAAGTCCAAACTTGTGTCTTGCTTACGGGGAGTACAGGATATTCAAGCAGGTCCCAACTTCTGAAATGAATACGTAGTGGTTTCCCATTTTCAACAACCTTAAGCAAAGCTAGTTTCTCTCTGTCGCCAAATTGCACGTGCAGCATCACCCACGCGACTTTACTAAGGCTGAATTTGCTGTTTTTAGGATTTGCATTGGCTTGTAAGTATGAATTTGTGTCATCCCTAGCACGAATCAGTACTAGTTCTTGTTTTACATTTGCAAGTATCCTTTTATAGTCTTCACAAAAACCTAAAAGCATACTCAATGGTATACATACATCAAAGTGACCATCCCCAAGATCACGCGGACTCCATCCTGCATTGTTCAGCACTCCAATTTGTTGAGGATCACCAGAAATTAGCATCTTTATTGTGCTTGTGATGCCAACGTTTCTATTTCGGTAAATTTCATGTCCATTAAGTTCTAGACGAATTTCCTCAAACAGGAATGCAATAGCATTGGTTGTGAGAAGTGAATTTGTTGCTCCAGTTCCATCTTCTTTGACGAATCTACCATCAATATGCAGGTAACTTTCGCTCGGCACTGTATATGTATCTTGGTTTTGAATAGGTATTCGGATCTCGTCATTGTTATTAAATGTGGATGGAGTATGCGGTTGATGAGTCAGGAACTGTTTACACACTAGAAGTTATATCAAGTAGTTCATCCATTCTTTGCGGTATAGCCTAACGACTGTGGGAAGAGCAAGTTATCTGGTGTTAACCGTTTCACTGTCGGTTCACGACTGACAACTGCATGAGTTTGTCGCTTCTTGTTATAACGAGCGCCCATTCTTTATATGTAGTCTCAAAATAATGGTTTCTCCTCTGAAATCAACCAATTCTCCGTCGTGGTCGACAACTCTAAAGTGAATATTGTTGAGTGTTTTCACAGTGATGGGTAGATATATGACATTAGCAGGTACTTCTACAATCTTATAACCTGGCAGTACTGTTGGAAAAAATTCGTGTAGTGTATGGCCCAACTTATCGTTGACGTAATTTCCTGTACACACACTGCACTCAATACATATGGCGTTAACTTTGAATATGTGCACACTGTAGTCTGATGAATGAAATCCAGGTTTTAACACAGGTTTTGAAAAACCTAGTAATGATCAAATTGAGTTTGGTATACTGAAGTCAATTTCCACAGGCGTTTGTATCTCACACTTGAGCGAATTGTTGTTTGCTCTAATAACTAATTTCTCGTTATTCGTCTGTTTAACTAAATAATTTGCCAAGTCGTCAATATCGTATGATCCTGTGGGTACATAAATCACCCTGTTCTTCAAGTAATGAAATTTGCAATTTGACTGTTTGGGATCGAATTGTATGTTTGAAAATCTACTAGCCCGATTGTATATTCGTCTTGGCTCAAATCTATCGGTGGGAAGTAATCACAACTCAAGACTGAGCTATTATCACACAGGCAGAGTGTCACAGACATGTGTTACTCTGACCGAGGTTCATGCAAGACTGATGTCAAATATTTTCATACAAGAACTTTAAACACAAGTGACCACATACGTGTGTGCCATATTCCTGGTGACGTTGTACATTGTACAGTATTCTGTTGCCTGCAAAGTATCGCTGCAATTCCAATGGTGGGGGTAAGTCACCAAAACTGTCAAAATATTTATCTACACCTTCTTTGTACTTTATGTATGCAACCCAATGTGTTCCAGCATTTTCAGCACTGTCCAAGTTCACTATTCCACATTCATGATGACGAATTTTTCCAGGTAATTCATCACGCATGAATACACCTCGAAAATGAGGTATACGCAGACCCTTTACATATCTATATATATCCCCGTCCGTCAGTGGCTGGACTGAGCTATTTTTTTTTTTTTTTCAAACCTGATCCGCCTTTTCTGTATGGTTTCAAACAAAGTCCTTTGCCTTTCAGCGCAATAGCTTCCATAGTGTCATTGTGTCGTTTCTCCTGAGCCAACTGCTTTTTAGCTTCTTTAGCTGCTTTGTCAGCTCTGACAAATCCCGAGACTCCTCCTGCAAGAGCTCCAGCAGCCGACAATCCTGCAAAATTGGGTTTTAAAGGAAGGATACCACCCTTCTTCTCCTTCTTTTTCTTTTTGATACCTGCACCCAGCTTCATCTTAGCACGCATGGTTCTGTTTACTAGAAAAGCAGCAGCTAGTTCACCAAACTTTGCGTCTTTAGCCTTCATTCTGTTTGAAGCCTTTTCCACGAGCATACGATCAGCATTACGTCTGTCCGCACCCTGTGCATATGCAATGTCATGCTCGCTGCATGCTGCATCTAGTGGATTGATCCCCATCTGACCAAGTTTCAACCGTTTTTTCCAGGTTTGTCCCAGGCCCGCAAAACTGGTATGTAGGTATGTGTGCCTCAAATGGCATTTTATCGATGAGCTTGTTTAAGAAACCGCGACCCTTCTTCTTCTTCCTCGTAGGAGGCATTGTTGTAGACTGACTACTTTCACATTTTAGCTCTATTATATATAGTCGGAGCAGCTTGAAAACCCAGTCAATATGCGCTTCATCAAACAACAAGCAACATTACCCGTGGGTAATGCAGATGTTGTGGAAATCAAGCGGAAGAAGAAGAAGAACGGACCTCTATTCCCCGAGACAGTGAGGGCGATAGTTTGTGGACCGTCAAACTGTGGGAAGACTAATCTTGTGCTCTCCCTGCTGGAACACCCCAGTGATCTCAGATTTGAAAATGTATATGTGTTTTCAAAGTCTTTGTACCAACCAAAGTACCAGTTGCTGGGTGAAATACTAAAGTCCATTAAAGAAATTCAGTATTTGACATTTAGCGATAATCAAAGTGTGCCTCCGCCTAGTGAATCTCTACCAAATTCAGTGTTTGTGTTTGACGATGTTTCGTGCGAGAAACAGAATAATATATGAGATTACTTTTGTATGGGAAGGCGCAGGTAAATAGATTCTTTCTACTTGTGTCAGACATATAGCCGTATACCGAAACAGTTGGTTAGAGACAACGCCAACTTAATTGTACTCTTTAAACAGGACGATATGAATCTAAAACACATTTATAATGACCACGTTAATACTGATTGTCGTTCAACGAGTTTAAAATCTTATGTGGATGCTGCTGGAATTCGAGTAAACACGGATTTGTGGTTATTGACAAAGATTGTGATATGTATCATGGACGGTACCGCAACGGATTTGATTAATTTTTAAATAAATAGTCAAGCACACTAGATACTATCATCATTACAGCCATGAACAAGTTTGCTAGAACATCATCGATACAGAACAAGAGGGTATTGGTGCACCCACAACAACATATACTTCTTACAAAGGATGGTAATTTGGATTGCCAAGGTAGAATTCTCAAACAAGTAGCTGACCCCATAGAAGATGATGATGTTGCATCCAAACAATACATTGACAAGGCAACTACCGGTGCAGCGATGCTTCTGAAGGAATTACAATCGACATTGATTACTATGGTTGTAACTATTGCGGCAACAGATTTGATTAAAGATCGTGCATACATTCTAGAGACAGGTCTTAACTATTATGAAATTCCCGTCAATGGTGTAATCCTCTCAATAGCCAAACCGGGCAGGGTTGATGTAATACTGAATTGGATTAAAACTGCAAGGTTACATTTTGTGAAGCAAGGTGATCAACTTATTTTTCTCCCAAATTCTCAACCCCACAAATCATTTACAGCAACATTAACTATCAAGTATAAAATAGTACAATAAACTCTCGTAAGCTTCATTCTGTGTATAAACATGGATACGGCAACAACTAAACGCGGCATTATAAAGGCCCGAAATGCTATTCGATGCAAGTTTCTAGAATTGAAATCTGGTCAGATCGATACTGAAAAATTTTTCAAAGATTCATTAAGACCTGTGACGGATAATATAGAAAAAGTTTTCTTACCTCAGCGACTTCAGCAGGAACAACAGCCTTCTGAATCGATCAAAGAGTTCTTGAGTTCTCTAAAGAAAGAAGAATGATTCTCTATTGATTGGAAATTCACCCATGTCTATTGGAGAAGATGTTATTATAATAGATGGCACTGAACATGAGAGGACACAAGGGTTAATGGAACTGTTGTTTTTAAGAAAACCTAAAATATATACCTACAAGGACTTGAAAAGTTACTCGGAAATATTAAACACCACAAGTGTCCACAGAGTAAAATTTAATCCATCCGGTAAAGTTCGGAACCTCGCAAACAATAACAAGTATAAAAACATAATCTCTAAACTTGTCAGTCAATCTGGTTCCGGTCTTCTCCCCATGAAGGAATATGTGTATTGGGTCGACCCGAATGAACTCGATGAATGACTGAAGCTACTTACATCATCCACATCGGCAGGACATACGGCACACACCAATTAAATTTTGTCAGTTATTAAAGAACTTCGTGAGAGAGACATCATATTGTAACATGGATCAAGTTGCAGCAGAACTCCATAGACCTGCAAGAAAAAAATTTCCAAGGCGCCGTGTAATCATCAAAGGACTTGACGATCTGTGGCAAGCTGATATTGTGGAAATGATCCCTTACACCCGTAAAAACAGTGGCTTCAAGTATATACTGATGGTGATCGATACATATTCAAAGTTTGCATGGGCAGTGCCTCTAAAGACCAAGACGGCTAGTGTTGTTGTCGATGCTATGAAGAATATACGAGTACTAAGTGATAATCGTGTTCCTAAAAATTTGCAAACTGACCACGGAAAGGAGTTTTAAAATTCAAAGTTCAAAACACTCATGACTGATAATGGTATTAATCATTACTCGACATATACTCATCTGAATGCATCAATGGTTGAACGACTCAACAGAACTATCAAGAATGCGATGTGGCAAGAATTCAGTAGACGTGGTTCACATCGTTGGATTCAACTTCTTCCTCAGTTAATATCTAATTACATTAATAAGTGGCACAGAACCATCAAAATGAAACCTTGTGATGTTAAAGATAACTCTCTACTTTCATCAGTGTACAGTCATATTAAGCTTACTACTCCAGCAAAATTCAAAGTTGGTGATCACGTTAAAATTAGTAAGTTTAAAGAACAGTTTGAGAAAGGTTATATGCCAAACTGTTCAACTGAAGTGTTTACCATCAGTAAAGTGAAATTAACAAATCCTGTAACTTATTTGCTTAAAGATTATCAAGGTAAAGACATTGCAGGAGCATTTTACCAGCAAGAATTACAACTAACAAGACTTACAAGTACATTTTTAGTTGAACGAGTGATAAAGAGAAGGAAAAATATGATCATGGTGAAGTGGTTAGGTTTTGATAAATCACATAACACATGGATTCATAAAAAAGATTTAATCAAAAACGTAAAAAAAATAATTTACAATTTTCTTTTTAATAAACATATATATCTACAAATGTTGTTTTTTAATTATAAAAATCGTAATGATACTCCTAGAGCACAGCAACAGCCAATTTTTTTTATTTATATTTAAACAAACTTACAGTCTATTATTTTTTACAATTTACAGATCATATCTGCAATATACGGATTTTTTTTTCAAAATGTTCTGTATATATTAGGCAAACTTGCAGAGCATTTTATGCTCAACAAACTTAAAGTATTACAGTGTTTTCGGGCTATGTACAGCTTTTTGATTTTGTGTACACATATACAAATGACTCTATATAAACCAGTAGTGCACTGCATGTAAGTTTCTCTCTCTGTACAACACATAAAAGTTTTTTTTTCTATATACCAAAAATTATTTGAACCAGCGGTCTATGCACCAAACAATAGTGCACCGCATTTACATTTATATATATATACAACACATCTATTTACAATTTTTGCAGCAGTCTACGCAGTGCACTATACATGTATATATAAAGTTTTTTTTTCTATATACCAAAAATTATTTGCACCATCGGTCTATGCACCAAACAATAGTGCACCGCATTTACATTTATATATATGTACAACACATCTATTTACAATTTTTTGCAGCAGTCTACGCAGTGCACTATACATGTATATGTATACACACACACACGGATATACGGTATATTTTATCTTCACTCACACACTATTTACAAATATTCACTCATTATTTACAGAATCAGGAACACATTTGTGCCCCCACGGTAGGGTCTCTATCCCGTCGGGAAAATATACCGCTTATTATCCGTCCTAGACTGACCCAGTTTGGATATTTGTTGAGTTTTCACAATATGGAGAGAGGAGCCTATTCTTCGCTGGAGATGGATTTTTGGCGTGGCTCCATAAAGGCAATTTACATAGTCTTCCATCTGCAGCTTCCGTGTGACGGAGCGAGTCAAACTCAGCCCGTCTAGAGGTTTGGCCCGACTCTAGCCGGAATGTGTACATCTTCGACCGTAACCCAGTAAACTCCATAATAGGGATGCCGTTCGCCTCGTTCTTCATAACACCAACCACCTTTTCGTTATGGGACTCTATCCCGAAAGGGTTGTCGGTGCTATACCCAGGCATGTCAAACTCATCCTTGTTGTGGAGCATTACTTCATATGGATCACAGTTCATCATATAAATGAAACTGTCCGTGTCCGCCGTGTCCATATAAAGCAGGTTGGGGCTTCTAAAGCGAGGAATAGTGAATTCATAATGAAATCGATACATCCTCACTTTGGAAAGGTCAAGAATACACATTCCGATATACACAGGTTTGTTATAGAGGATCCGCACTTTCGCCATTTTCAGAGCTACAAAGTCTTCACGAAAAACGGTCATGTGTTTCAATCTGGGTGATGCTACGTATCTGCGGGCACAGGGCGACCCGGCCATCCTGTACACAATTTCACGTCGTGGTGTCTACGAATATCCTCCATTTTTTTGCCGAAAAGGGAATTGTTCATCAGTTTATAGAAATCTCTCTCGAAATCTGTGTTAGCTTGTCGACGAGAATCCGTGTTGAGAGAGATGTAGTCTTTCATCCACGGTGACTGGTTGAAAGAAATCGCGTGATGTATTTTACTCACTTGCAACCCCAAATCTACACATTTCTGGAGGACTTGGTAATGGAGGACGAACCGTACCTTGTTCTCCAGTGTGTTCATCAACTTGGGGAGCGTGGAACCTACTTGGGCTTTGTGCTCTGAACATGGCGGTAGGTCTGCTATAACGTCGTGTTTGTCCTGAGGAATCGTAAGGTCTACCTCCAACACGAATACCCTGGGTGAGTCAGATGCAACGCTCATAAAATCTATGCTCGCAATCTGCTCGGCCAACAACCACTGAAACCCACCAGAGGGTAGATACTCGGACATGGCCCAGCCGTACAAATTGTTAACATCAAAGTACATGATAAAATTGTCTGGCGCCTCGCGGTTGTACTCCGACATGTATTTGTTATTTGCCTTGGCGTACCTATGGACACATTGACATATACCACCGCGTATTCCACGTTCGAAATGGAGCAGCATGTCGATATCGGTCAGAAGGTCCAATTCAACACGTGTGCTCCTTAACATGGCCTACCACGAAAGGCCTGGGGATGTAAATTAGTGGGCAGGGACCAGGGTGTATTTCCCCAAACATACACTCCTAAATTTCTCAAATAGATCTGCAAGTAACCGCACATCTGTTTCCATGTACAGACTTGCATATTCACGTAAAGTATTGATCTGGAAAGTCTGCCACACTTGTGTTGCGTGCTCGTAATTGGCATCTGAAATTTCAGATTCCGACAGTGAACTATAAAATTTTGATTTTGGAGGAAGCGTGGCCTCGTCGAGCTTCTCCCACGAATCCATATATTCGTAAGGGAAGACTCCTTTCCGCTTAACTAGTTGAAACTTCTCGGCGTCGGCAAAATGAGCACTAGTAGTGTCCATGTCGCCGTCCTCAATGGTACCAACCAGTTTGTCTAATGGGGCCTGCATAAAACGGTAAGAGTCCAGAAACCTTAACGTAATTGAATTACGGTCCATCTTTTTTGAAAAAGAAATGTAGCGTTCAGTGTTTATGGGAAGTACATCCATCCCATCGCCGTCGAGGTCGGATAATGCCATAACTATAAAATGTGCGTCATACCCGGACAGATTATGAAAGAAAATAGGTATGAACTTTTTAGTCTTAAACTGCAAATTGCAGTCATTGTGCGCAGCCCCCCTAAATTTACCTGTGATATGACAATGATCGCGGACTTTAACAGTCCTCGGTTCAATGTCTTTCTCACAGATGTGGCATATAGTAGCAGCAGCAAACTTTGCTTCTTGCTCATCTATCATTACAAGGGAAATACACTCCTTGTAAATTTTATCAACATCCTCGGCAAGCTCGACAAGTTGTTCCACAAGCAATTTCTCGGGGTTTGGACCCGAGAAGGAGTTGAATCCTGACAGACTAGGTACGCCGGCACAAACAACCTTGTATGCCGCAGCGAATGGGGTGTGTTTCTGGTAATTGGTTGAGTGAGAGGCGTTGGGTGGGGGACTGCTTGAATCATAAGGTTCTAACAAACTTTCAAAATCCGCGTAAACGACGACGGGCACACGCTGCTGGTGTGAAAAATCCTTTAAGGTTTTATCGTCATCGCCGGGCAAATCTACTCTTACTGGAAGTGCCGTTGTGCAATCGATCTCATGTCGGTACAGAAGATCTTCGCGAATGAAATACTGCAGACATCTGTCACATATGTATATGGTACCATGATGGTTACTTAATGAAGATCTAACTAGACGCGACAAGTTGCGAATCCAACAGTAATGAGAATTTCCACTGCCGTCAGTATGCAGCAATATGTTAATGTGGTTATTGCGTTTGTCTGCAGTTAAGTGTAAGTGCCCGACAACTTCATTCCTACCTTTAATAAGATCCAGACCGAAAACATTTACTGAAATCCCTGGATTTTGCCTCTTGAATTTGGAAATATCTGCGAGTTTTACCGGAAACTCAATACCTGAGAAATCGAATTTATGGCTTGCGAATGCCTCCCTGTAATATTTAACTTTGTATGCGTGTTTATGCGGTGCCTGTACTTGAGCTGCAAGGAGAGTCCAAAGAAAACATAACTCGCCATCGTTTTTCACATTGACTATAGCTTTCTTCCTTTGGATATCAACTGGCAGAGCAACATGTGAAGACCCTCGATAGAATGGTTGAAAATAAGGGAAATTAATCTCTCGACGGTTTAGCCAGAATCTCTCTCCTGAAACTCTTCCAATTTAGTCGTGATCTCCGATTTCACACAGATCTTATACCAATCAGGCAGGTGAGTGCTGATTGTGACTTCACACATTTTGGTAAGAAAATACAAATTTGTTGAAATGATATTTAACTCCTTCTGAACTGCAAAAGATGTTGCCAGCCCAAACTGAACCTTTACAGCCGGGGTGGACTGGCAACTAACAATTTCGTGGACTTTATTTGCCAAAAGATTATAAGATGCATCAATGAAGTTAAGTGGTCCAATAAATTTTTCAGAATTTTGAATGGTCCCGATAGAGATTCTATTTTTAAAAGCACTGTGCCTATCTTCAAGTATTAAGCGCGTT
>JARYHS010006964.1:14551399-14569405 GCA_031002005.1 Vandiemenella viatica | reverse complement strand
TCTAGAAAGCTCATTCTCCCGGCCAACAAGGACGCCTAATTCATCACGGGTTTAGTTAACTTGGTAAGCGGCGGACTGGCATATCACGGGACGACGAGCCTCATTCTGCCCATATAAGGGAACTAAGCCTATTGACCCATTTATGCTGAATAAGTGATTGTCAATTTCTTAAACACTACCAGCTTTATCGGAAAACGAATGGTTTTCTCAAGTCAATGACATGTCTAGTCATTGCTCAATTCCTTGCAATAGCTGATTTCTTTGTGATGCTGAATTTGTAATTGGGAACATGTTCCCGTATCCTGTCTTCTTTCCTTATGTTCAGCCACAAGTATAGATTGATTCCTTTAACAACCACCAGATATTACAAATATTTTCTAGAGAATAATCAGAAAAAAAGCAGTCACCATTGAGAATTCATCGATGAGTTTCATGGTTTCACGATGGAGTATAATATTTGCCACACTCTTTACAATAATGCCAATGTTAACCTGAACAAATTCTTTGATGACTTGAGATTAATGTACTCTGTAAAATATTTTACACAGGCACCACGAGAAATGGCCGCTCAGCTTAGCGAATCTTTTAATGACTTTTAAGCTTAGAAATCAGTAAAAGAATTTTCTCAAAACTTCACTAGCAAATGGGTATTAAACTAAATGGTATCAATGATAAATTTTAAAAGATTTCTATAAATATCACAATAAAATGCGCATACACCAAAATGAATAATTTTATCAGTTTTGAGGTAATATGACTATGAAAGATTTCCCTCACATATCACAAGCCAATGGGCGTTAATCTAAATGAATCCGTTGATGGTTTTTAAGTTTAGAAGACACTGTAAAGGATTTCCCACAGACTTCACAAGAAAATGGGCACTTACCTAAATGAATCCTGAGATGTGATTTGAGATTACTTGAATATTTAAAAGAATTTCCACAGATCTCACAAGAAAATGGGCGCTCACTCAAATGAACTTTTTTATGTGTATTGAGATTACTTGAAAAATTAAAAGATCTTCCACAAATCTCACATGAAAATGGTCGCTCATTTAAATGAATCTTTTTATGAGATTTAAGAATAGAACATGTTGTAAAAGATTTCCCACACATGTCGCAAGAAAATGGGAGTTTATGTAAATGAATCCTTTGATGAGTTTTGAGATTAAATGATCGTGTATAAGATTTTCCACAGATCTCACAACAAAATGGGTGTTCATTTAAATGAGTCTGTTGATGACTTTTAAGAACAGATGACTCTGTAAAAGATTTTCCACAGAGCTCACATGAAAATGGACGTTCACCTACATGTATCCTTTGATGACTTTTAAGTTTATAATACTCTGTGAAAGATTTTTCACAGACATCACACGAAAATGGACGATTACTCAAATGAATTCTTTGGTGCATTTTAAGTTTACAGGACATTGTAAAGGATTTTCCACAGAGCTCACAATAAAATGGACGCTCATCCAAATGAATCTTTTCATGAATTTTGAGATTAGATGAACAAGTAAAAGTTTTTCCACAGAACTCACAAGAACATGGGCGTTCCCCTGAATGTATTCTTTGATGATTTTTAAGTATAGAAGACGTTGTAAAAGATTTTCCACAGACCTCACATGGAAATGGGCGTTCACCTAAATGAAGTTTTTGATGACATTTAAGATTATAAGATGTTGTAAAAGATTTTCCACATACCTTACAAGAAAATGGACGTTCACCTGAATGAATCCTTTGATGGATTTTAAGCTTATAATAATCTATAAACGATTTTTCACACACTTTGCAAGAAAATGGGCGATCAGGTAAATGAATCTTTTGATGAGTTTTGAGATTAGATGAAGAGGTAAAACGTTTTCCACAGATCTCACAAGAATATGGGCGTTCATCTGAATGAATTGTTTGATGATTTTTAAGTTTATAAGACTCTGTAAAAGATTTTCCACAGACCTCACAAGAAAATGGGCATCCACCTAAATGTATTTTTTGATGACGTTTAAGATTTTGAGATAATGTAAAAGATTTTTCACAAAGTTTGCAAGAAAATCGGTGATCACCTAAATGGTTTATTTGTTGAATTTTAACTTTAGGAGACACTGAAAATGATTTTCCACAGATATCAGACGAAAATTGCCATTCATTTAACTGCATAGTTTTTTGTGCTTTAAATTGACCAGCGCTCATGAAAGATTTACCACATGCAATACCAGGAAATGGTGGTTTATCTACAGTAGATGTCTTATCTTGTTCTTCTTTTATTATTTTTTCTAGAAATTCAGCTGTATTGTATTTCCGCTTGTAATCATGACAATCACTTCCACAGTTATTGCTGACCCTATGGAAAAAAAGAAAATCTTTATTTTAAATTCCAAAAAATAGAATTTATTACAAAGTATAGTAAATATCATAGTGATCTGAGCCAATAAACAGATAAAATTTTTAACTGTACTTGAGTGTTTGAAGAAGTAATAATAAATACTTTCTTAGGTGATATTAAATGTTGTATATTGACACTAAATGGACCAGCATTTAAGAATTAGAACAAAAAGTGTTATTTTTTGTAAATAAAATATAATTAATAGTAAAAACAGTTATGGTACAAGAATGGTGATGCAAAAAATGATTACCTACTTACAATTTCAACGAGATATTAGTAAACAATCTGTAAATCACTTTAAAAGGAAAAGCAAGATCTTCTTAATGAATTAACATTCTGATACCTATAAAAATGATGGGAGTACTATTTACAAAGTAAGTATAACTAAGAAAAATTAATATCAGTAATATATGGTTTCATGCATTAGGTAATCTTAGTGTAGTAGGCTTTAAATTCATTTGGTAAACAGTTGCATTATATCATATATAAATGAAAATTTCTAGTTAACCCTTTGACTGCCATAGACGCGTTAACGCGCGTGGCTACTACTGCGCCCAGGTGCTCCAGACGTGTATACACGCGCCCTTGATCCGTCCGTCAAGTGCTCTGGACGTGTATACATGCGCAGCCTTGCCGCCCTGTCTGTGCTCCGGACGCATTAAGTCGTCGGGCCACTCGGGTCCCCGTGTGCTCTGCTCGTGTTAACGCGCTAGCCATTTAGCGGTAAGGTCAGGTGGCTGTATTTCGACTCCTGGTGGTTTGTTGCATTCCAACGTTCGGCCCGTGAGCGTTTACAGCTGCGATTGTATTTGTGTTGCTATTTTTATTTTAGTTTTCACTCAGAAAATGGCATGCCGTTGTGTTTGTACAAAGGAAGAAATCATGGAAATTCTTACTAGAAGCGACAGTGAGAATGCTCTGATAAGGATGATAGTGATGAATCTTCGACAAGAACTCGAAGTAAGTAGTCCTACGCCATGTACATCAGCTTGTGGAAAACTACCATCTGTCTCCACAAGAGGTGAACATTCTTCAGAATCTGTAGCTTCAGATAGTGAGAGCGAAGTGTGTGGAAAAAGAGGACGCTTTAGTGACACGTTTGACTGGAAGAAAAGCGATTATCGTCCTATTTGTTCATGCGTTTGACGATTCAGCTGCAGGACACAAGTGTGCATTAGGTCAAAATTCCAACATTCTGTCATTTTTCCAAATATTTTTAACAGAAGATCTTATGAAATCTATTGCTGATGAAACCAATAGGTTTTATTTATATATGAAGGCAAATACGTCAGAATCAGTTTACTCTAGATTTTCAAAGTGGAAGAAAACTGGATTTGAGGAACTCTATTCCTTCATTGCTGTTTGTCTGCTTATGGCTCGTGTGAAAATACTGAAAATTAGTGATTATTGGTCCCGGGATAAACTCTTAAACACACCAGTTTTTCGGCGAAATTATGTCCAGAAACTGTTTCCTTTTAATTTTGAGAATGCTTCACTTTCGTGACAACTCCACCAGTAACGGAGGAGACAGGTTGTTTAAAATTAGAAACATTGTGGAAAAAGTTCGCACAACATTCTGGAGTGTATTTCATCCATATCGCAAGCTCTGCATTGACGAAAGCCTATTGCTGTTTAGAGGTCGATTATCTTTCAAGCAGTATATTCTGTCCAAAATAAGTAGGTTTGGAATAAAAACATTTGTCCTATGCGATTGTCAGACTGGTTATGTCATAGATTTTATTGTATATACCGGTGCAATCACGGAAATTGGCTTGCACAATTTTGGGGAAAGTGGCGACATAGTGGTAACACTCATGAAGCCATATTTGGAACGAGGACACACACTTTATGTCGACACTGGTATTCAAGCCCAGACCTGTATCCTTTACCTTCATAACCACGGTACAATTGCAAGTGGTACTGTTCGCAGGAACAGACGTAACATGCCAAAACTGGAGAACAAACAGAAACGAGGAGAAACGCAGTTTATGTCCACTGATATACTGCTAGCCTTCTAAGTTGTGCGATAAAGGAGAAGTGTGGATGCTGACCACCTGTAATACAGCAGAGATGTTTCAGACGGAAAAGACAGACATAAAGACTGGTGATAGAATCAAGAAACCTCAATGTGTTATTGATTATAACTCGAGTATGGGGGCAGTTGACCGTACTGACATGCTTCTGAGTTCAGTCGAATCAGTGCGGAAAAGTATGAAGTGGTACAAAAATTTATTTTTCCACGTTCTCAATCTGTGCATTTTAAATGCTCATGCTCTTCACCGAGTACTAACGAGGCGAAAAATCCCAATTGCAGAGTTTCATCTGTCTCTGGTAAGAGAACTTGTTGAAGCATATGCCACAGAACAGAGAAAACATGGCAAAAGAAGACGCTCTGATGACGAAAATCCTCTGCGATTTATGGGGAGACATTTTCCAATATTATTGATATTGAAAATTCGAAGAGCACGCCAATGCGTAGATGCCCAGTATGTTCGAAACAGAAAGTGCGTCGAGAAACCAGGTACGAATGCAGAACTTGCAATGTACCACTGTGTGTTGTGCCATGTTTCGAGGCATATCATACAAAAAAGAATTATTAACCATGGATAACTGCAGAGTAATAATTGAGTTACATTTACGCCGCTAAAACTTAGTGAAAAATTCAGTTGCTGTAATATCTATTTAAGTATATTAAGAACCTATATGTTTGCTACACAGTCATTCACTTTTAGGGAACGTGCACAAACTACGTGGTTAGGTCCAATGGGGGGGGGGTTAGCTGAAAGGCTACGCTCGACTACGTGGGGGGAGGGAGAGTTTCCGAGCCAGGGAACGTAGCTTTCCTTTCCTAACATTTTTCACAGTTAAAATGAGGAACAGAACACACAACAGCATGTGAATATTTATTTACCTCAGTTAATTATCTCGGGTTCACAGGAGACCAAAATGGAGCTGCGTGGTTTATGGACGCTCCCTTAGAGGAGCGTTAATTATAAAAACTTTAGATGTCAGATTAACGGCATTTATTTTGTATCTGAGGTTTCAAAACGCAGAGCGACAGCCAAAGAACGTCAAACACAATGCATTCAGATTATATTCAGCACACAGCCGTCCGGGTCGCGAACTCAGCAGAGCAGGTATCGGCCGATCGCCGCATTCCAGCGCAGGTAGACAGCTTAGGCGTAAACAAAGCAGCACTCAACGAGGGCTCTGTCGGGCAATCTCTAGCAGTCAAAGGGTTAATACGATAGCAGTTTTAATTCCTATAATAAGTATTGATATCTAAACAGATACATAAAAATTTAATAGTTAATGTCCTATAGGGATTTCATACACAAATATGCAAACTGCTAAATTTTAACAAAATGACTACGTTCAAGCTACAATCTAAAATTACTTTTTCGCTGATAGTCTATTATAATAACTATATAAGTATATTTAATAAAATAATGATGGAATTAGATTAAAATCAAATAAAGAATACAATACTAGGAGAAAACTCCTTCCATATATTGGTACTTATTGAAAAAATCATAAATTATGTTGCCATATTATACAAATCACCTTCTCATTAAAAGAATTAAAGTGTTACAACACTGAATACATAGAAAGGAAGAAATTTACTAGACACTGGCTACCCTAATTAAAGTTTCAAATAGTTTGAAGCCATATATATATAAGTATATTAGTTTTAATGCTGGAATTAGTACCAAAAAAACAAAATAAATGTTTGATCTCACAACTTTATGTGTATCAACTAAAAGTTTTAAGTACTACTTTGCCATGCCACATACGTGAATATCAGTGTTTCACTAAAGTAGTTTCTGAAGTTTGTCTATCTAAAAACACACTAATTGGAAGTATCAAAACATATCTCTTTCAAAATATTTACTTCATTATTAGAAAAATATTTAAATTATGGAAAGAGTGAAATTGTTTTGACTATATGTGTTTTTGCTTAATAACTTAACTGACATAAATATTGAATTTCTATTGCAATAGAACCAATATGGTGAGCCACTGATTAAATCATAACAGACATGATTATTGTTTACCATGTGATTGAAAAAATATACAATAAACTCCAAAATAAGAATATCACTAAAACCATAAACTCTACAAAATAGCTCCATCTGAATGCATTAGTCAGACAATATAAACTAATGAGCCAAAATATTATGATTATCTGCAAAATGGAAGTTGGTCAGCCTATGGAAGGAAAAAGTACAGTAATTCAGTGTGGCAGGCATTCTAGAAGTCCATGGTAGGATTCCAGAGGTATTTGGATTCAGGTGTAAATTCACAGATCACACAATTTGCTTATATGATAGGCTGGCGGTTTTTGGATTGGGAACTGGCGCCTTATAGCATCCCAGATATGTTATGTCTGGCTGGGATTAGGACGAGTTTGTTAGCCAAGAAATCAGCACGAGTTCACTATCATGTTTCCTAAAGATAAGGCGAGCCTGTTGGTAAGACATCAACGTGAGTTGACTATCGTGTTCCCCAAAGTTAAGGCGAGTCTGTTTGCAAAAATCAACGTGAGTTCACTATCATGCCCCAACCACTGTAGCATGATTCTGGCCTCTGACAAGAACAGACGTCCCACTAGAAGAACCTAACACCAACACAGCATGAATGTATGCAAGTTCTCCACAATAATTTAATAGTCCACAGCTGTTAAATTTCTTCTGATTACTGCAATAGGTTCAACTGAAACCTAGGTGAAAGTTCTGCAAGGAATAATAACGCCTGCTTCCGTGGCAGTGTGAATGTTTCGAGCATGCACTTGCCTGGAAGATGGTACATCTGGCAACGAACATAAACCTGATGTAACAATAAACGTGATTCATCCGGCCAGGTGACACATTTCCATTGATCCCTGGTTCAACCTCGATGATCTCGTGGCAACTGCAGTCGTAGCTCATGATGGGTCAACATGTGGACATGTAGATATCGTCTGCTGCATTCATTCTTGCGGTGGGAAGTTTTCATAATGTTTTGGCTCATGAGTGTATGAATAAGGTTGAGTTTTGTAATACTTTATAATAAAATGTTCCAACCCATAATGCCCTAAATTTATTCTTTAGTCTACTTTAGCTGTTTATAGTGTTGCAAGACAAAGGTTTTTCTAAAATGAAACCAGAATATCAATTAAACATGTTCCTACCCTGTAACGCAGACATAGGTCTTCCAATACAGGCTTTCACATAATATTTTTTTAAAATTTTTTTTTAATATGATTTAAATTACAAAACTAAATAGTTGCAAATATAGATTTTCTATTAATGCTGCTGCATTTAACAGGTGATGATCATAGTAGACTAAATTTCCATTTTAGTGAAAAACTTGAGATTACAAGAAATAACCTTCTTATAAGTTCAATAAATATGACTGAAAAAAAATAAGAACATGAAAATAAAGGTCTAATCTCACCTTCTTTGTGAAGTCCTGTTGGTATTTTTGTGAAGCCAGAGTGTGACCAAATCTTCAAATACTTCAGAACAATATTCACAGACAAATAATGGAGAGCAATAGTGAAGATATGCTGGAACACATGTTTCATTAGAGAGGACCTACTTAGAAAGATTTCACCACATTGTTGGCAAATGGAAGCTGGAATTCTTAAGCTTAGCTCATGGCTATACACATGCCTTATCAACGAATCCCGTGTGTTCGAAAGATGCAGGCATGTGACACATGTATACTGCAAAGGCCTGCTGACTGATGTGGTGCTGTAGTTTCTCTTATGAATTGTATTAACACAGCACTCCTCAGAGCCGACTGATATTTTACTTTTGATTGTCTGTGCACTTGAAGACTTCTCCATCACACTAAAATTCATCTGGCACAGTGGAGAACAATAACTTTTTGTTGAAATTACGTTTTTGACCTACAAAAAGAAATAGGATTTTCAGTTGATTTAAAAAGAAGGCAAAGGAGAAACATACACAGAAGCCTACAAATATGCCATATGCACATAAATATGATGAAAAAAAATTTATCAGCCCAAAACTTGCAGGCACACTTTCTTTCCAGCAATCTGTGTATTGTCTGTAGTTACACAAAACTCAAATATAGCGGAATGTATCATATATGATTAAGCATTCCAAATTATCATTTTAAGAAGGTGAGGTAAAATGTAATGCTATGATGAATGGGTTTCAAGTAGCAATAATTTGTAGATTGTATGCAAGTATACTTACTGATACTATTTTGTGAAAAAGCAATTCATAATTTATGAGTATGTTTCACCAATAATTACGGCATTATCATTTATTACTGCCCAACACATTAATATCAGTTTTTCTAAAAAGAAATCTCTGTTATATATCTAAAACAGATAAATAGTTCTCGACAGTGAGCGTTCATCACGTACCGAAGTGAGGTCTGTGGTACCCCAGGGAAGCGTGATAGGGCCTCTGTTATTTCTCATATACATTAATGATTTATGCGACATGTTAGGGGGGATGAAAAGATTATTTGCCGATGATGCTATTATTTATCGTGAAATCAAAACCCAGGGCGACTGCGATTTGTTACAAGACGATATTATGAAAATAATTGCATGGTGTAAAGATTGGCAGTTGGAGTTAAACGCTAAACAGTGGCAAGTCATGCATGTAAGTAAAAAGGTGACACCATTTAACTATGAATATACAATTAATGGCACTGTCCTTAGAACGGTAGATTCCGCTAAATACCTAGGGGTAACAATTCGTAACAATTTGTCAGTCGAATGAGCATATCGAGAATGTAACGGGGAAAGCAAATCGTATGCTCAGATTTCTAGGTCGTAATTTTAATCAATGCACTCCGGAAGTTAAATCGATTGTATACAAGTCACTAACTAGTGCGTTCTCACTTAGAATATTGTTGTTCTGTATGGGGTCCCCATCAAAAGGGTTTACTGGAGGCGTTAGAGGAAGTCCAAAGAAGAGCCGCCTGATTCGTGACAGGTATATATAGTTGGAGGGAAAGAGTAAGTGAGATGTTGAAGGAGCTAGGTTGGGAAGACCTGGAACACCGGAGGCGTTGCTCTCGACGGAAGCTAACTGAAAAATTCACGATTGACGTATTTCGGAATGATAGCCAGGAAATATTGCTACCAGCAACATTCATATCTCGGAATGACCGCGGAAATAAGATAAGAGAAAGCAGATCCAGAACCGATTCATTTCTGTACTCATTTTTCCCACGAGCGATTAGGGAATGGAATAGAAACGATTTACCGGGCGAGTAAACTTAAAATCCGACAGCAGTAGCTTTCGCTAAAGCGCTCCGGCCATCCTGATCTGAGTTTTCCATGGTTTCCCCAGATCACTCCATGCGAATGCTGGGATGGTTCCTCACAATAGCCCATAGGCGCCTCCTGCCACATCCTGTATATCCCTTTCAAACTATCACCCTTTCGGATAGGTGCAATACACCCTCCGCCACACACTTTTAGTGAATCGCGGAGTAATACTCGTAATAACAATAATAAAAACGTCTTATATTATCAACTGCGAGGTTTATATTTATACAATTTGTCAATTGCAGAATTAATCTATCTGTAGGTTCTTTTATTGTTTTAGTGCATGAAGTTAATTAACAATTTGTAGTGTGTGTATGTGTCTCATATATGTTAATTAATCTTTTCCTAGTATCGTTGAATACGTCTCCATATTTACACAAAACATTACTGTAACGTAAAATTCACGTACTGTCTCTCAGGATGGTGTCATGAAAACAAAACATTTCGATCACTGATTCAGCTGTCTTTTTCAGGTGTGGCTTAGCTTACTTTTGTAGTAAGCCTACTGTAGCTACCTCGAACTGAATTGCCTCTTATATGCTTGCAAGTGAAGCGCCTTACCCCAGTTCCCAACGTAGTATGAACCTAAGCTGTTCGACTCCAGCAACAACTGGCTGCAGACGTGGTTCGCAGCACAATTATTACGGCATGGAGTCAATAACGCAGGAGTGATTTTGTAGAGAGCCGCAGATGAAGCCAATCGCTTCCAATGGAATCAGGCGAGCGGCTTGGTTGCGGACCACAGGCGCTCCACTTCCAGGTTATAAAAAAAAAGCGTAAAAAACATGGCAGATCAGTCGAGACAGTCACAACAGGCAATGAAGGACACGTGACTCCTGACGAAAATCGAGCGTGGTAACACTCTGATCTAGCATTCGGGTGGACACGGGTTTGAATCCCTGCCCAACCATCCAGATTTTGGTTTTCCATTGTTTCTCCATATCATTCCATGCGAATACCACAACAGTTCCTTCAAAAGGACATATCTGAATTCCTTCCCTTTCCTTGCTCCCAGTTCTTTCGATGCTGACGAGGCGTAAAGGTATAAGAAAAAATACCTGTTTAAGAAAACAGTGAGCTATGTGTACTTTGTGTTTTCATGACATCATCTTGTTGGACACCATTTAATAATCCCTTGTAACATTACAGAGGAATAGTCTCCACTCACATAACGTAGTTTTTTTTTTTTTTTTGCGCTGTTCCTACATGATAATTCACATACCTTTATCAAATTCTGATAAATTCATCTGTTCTTTTACTATCCCCAATATATTGAATGTGGGAAGCATGCACTCCCACTATTAAAACATAGCGCCAATTTTTCCTCAGTTCAAAAGATATATCATTTCATCGATTCCTCACTATCCTTTTATACATTTTTTTAAATTTGATGTATTATTATAGATACACCACTCTTTGTTCGATCACCTCTACCCAGAAATTTGGTTTGGGAGGCTCGAGCGGATTTCGTTTGGGGGGAGGGGTGGGAGGCCTTGAGTCGAGCAGGGGTAGGCTTTATAGTCATGCCGCCCTTAAAATATCAGTATAGCTAAAAAAAAAATTTCATACTGAGTTGAAGACATGGTGAACCATGATATATTGTATTTATATACATCATTAAGCCTGAGTGGAAGCAGGGAGAAAGAACGTTACAGGCTGTAAGTGACACACAGTAACACGAACCAACATAGTTGAGGGTATGGAGACCAACAGAACATAAAATAATTGCTTAGTAAAAGCGCGTACACACAAGGCCGACCGAGGTCAACAAACAACAACCAATGTATTGGGACGAATGATGGTGGCAAATGGATTGGCGTTTGTCCTCTCGTCCACATCAAACCAAGGGGTTAGTGCCAATTGAATCGGCCATGTGGAATCGCAATTGACTCAGAAAACTTATCCAGGTAGCTAGCATTTTATATTATGAATTAATAAGTGAAGTTTGAATTATAATTTAACAGACCGATCTTATGAGGGAAGAAGAGAATTTATTAGTTTTTGCTGATCAGAAAATGGATGAAAAAAATTACGCTTGTTAGTGATCTCTCTTTTCAATATTGTGGTGCCAAAAGATGTCATCAATGATAACACTTATAATTAAAATTTTAAAAGAAACAATACCATCTCTCAGCACCACTTTGTTTTGTATTTGCATTCATCTCTTTACACTCCATGGCAATATATATATATATATATATCAAAAATGATTCAATTTTCTTCTTACATTTTGCACATTAACAATGAAAAAGTCACTTAATTCCCCTGAAAGCGTCTAGTTTCTTCAATTTGTCTTTAAATAATCATAGTTTGAAAGGTCCAAAAAACATTTCCATTTACAATAAAAATCCACCAGTTTTAATGCAGTCACATTATTCCATTCCTTATTCCAATGATTTTAAACACTATAACAAGCTATTACTGGATAAACGCCAGTTAGGTAAGACAAATAACTAATTAATAAAACTCACAAACATTAACAAACTTAATTTATATTAGTTTGGTATTTATACAAGGGGTAAATACAGGGGCCAACAGAACGACAACCCTTTGATGTTACCACCAGCAGAACGATTCTCAACCAAGGCCAACCAAGTCGTTGGCTCCAATTTGTCTCGTGTACACACCCAGCGAATCTCTCTCAACGAACCCGTTGGTTGCCACTCGTTGGCCATGATTTGCTTAGAGTGTACACACCTTAAAATGCACACAAATTCAAGAAAAAACATAAAAAATAAATTCAGTTTAATAATTACACAGTTCTTATGGAATACAAGGTTTGTAGAGAGTAATACAGACAAAATAAACAAAGCATGTAAGATGAACAACAGGAATCAAATGTAAGAAAAAAAATTATAATAGGGTCGAAGATACGAATGTGGTAAAATTCTGGTAACAAGTAACAAACAGTAGTACAACTTTACATCTAACAGAAGGATAAAGAAGTTATATGACGAACCAGGTCTTTCAGAAACACAATTCACTGTTCTCATTGTACAGGGCATATGTCGGTGATGGAAATTTAGGGATATTGGTCAAAGAATTAGGAATAGTACATACAAGGGTAAAGATGACCAAGATCACAAGCTGGCACTTGTTTTCCTTGTATAAGGGAGTGAGAATATTTTATTTTTTGGCAAGGGTGTCAAGGATTGGAACAATTTACCTAGTGAATTGATGAATAATTTATCAAAAACACTAAAGGAATTTAAAATTTAAGTTTGTAAAATGCAAAAAAAAAGGTGAGGGAGGAATTTAACACTGAAAATACATGAGATAAATAAAAAATTATAAGAAAGGTATAATTAGACGACCAAGGGAATTTCCACTGGAGCATGTGCTCCATTGCAATTAAAAATTAATTAATTAAAATAAGTAATTAGTGAAGACTGATGAGGCTCTCCCATGGTTTTTGTTCACTTTGTCTTAGGGATGATAGGATTTGGGAGATGGGCGAAACGATTAGGGAGTTGCGTGAAAGGATCAGGGTTCTTGAGGCTCGTCCTGTGGAGGCTCAGACTCTGCAGGCGTGGCCTGTGGTGGCCTCGCCTGTGGAGGTTCAGCCTGTGGGGGCTCAGCCTGTGGAGGCTCAGTCTGTGGAGGCTCAACCTGTGGAAGTCCATGCCTGTGGAGGCTCAGACTGCACAGGCACAGCCTGTGGGGCTGAGCTTGTCGAGGCTCAAGCTGTAGAGGCAGAAAGTAGAGATAGTGGGTTGGAGGAAGTCGATAAGGATGGGTGGGAGCTGGTAATATGTCATAGGAGAAACATGGTTAACAGGATGAACAAGCCAGACACTTCAGTAATTGTGGGAAAAAATAGGTTTGACCTGTTGCCAGAGTCAGCAGGAGAAGAGCCTCATGTAGATGTAGGAGTAGGTAAAATGCAGCAGACCTTTAGGAATAAGGGCGTGCAGGGCAAGAATAGGAAAAAAAAGGGTTCTGCTGCTAGGTAGTAGCCATGGGAGAGGTGTAGGCCCTCTTCTGCAGGATCAGTTAGGTACAGGATACCAGGTCACAAGTTTTTTCAAACCTAGTGCAACATTAGGCCAGGTAATAGAAGATATAGGTTCCCTTTGTAGGAGTATCAATAAGGATGATAGAGTAGTGATAGTGGGAGGTGCGGGAAATAGTGTTGATAGAAACGCGAGTTTTAGTATAGAGAGTGACCTGAGGAAGGTGGTGAAGGAGGCACAGCATACCAGGGTGGAGCTCATACAGGTCCTAAGTCGCCATGACCGGCCACAATTGAACTATGCTGTGAGGCGGGTTAATGTGGAAACGGAAGTGCTACTTGGGAAAGGCATTAGTTCTGTGTTGGGGGTTGTGCCTGTGAACACCATGGTAGGTGGGGTTTCACTAGGCATGGCCTCTTTCTGAGTTGTTAGCTAAAGCAGTGAGGGAGCCCATTTCCAGTGATGATGGGGTCAGGACTATGCCATTTTTAGGTTAGGGGCTGCTGGTGAAGGGACAAAAATAGATTATCAAAGTGATACTGTTTGCAGATTCACGATGGGGAAAGTCACAGATGTTAAAGAAACAGATGAAGTGGCTGAAACAATAACTGCCTGTGGTAAAAGTGGGAAAGAAGGAGATAAATTCTGAAAATGTAAAGCCAGTAGTAAGGGTGTTAATGGTAAACTGTAGAAGTATAATGTACAAAGTAATCGAATTTGCAGACTTAATAGAGATACACAAACCACAATAATAATTGGGGTAGAGAGTTGGTTAAAAGAAGAAGTACCAGCCAGTGAGGTTTTTCCTGATGGTTACAGAGTGTACCGCAGAGATAGAGGAGCAATTGGTGGGGGAGTTTTCATACTAGTTAACAAAAACTACCACAGTTCACTGGCGTTCATAGATCAAGACCATGAGTTACTTGGGGTAGATTTCTGGGGTAATAAAAAAGACAAAATCAGAGTGTTGGCTGTTTACCGCAGTGGAAGAATGACAGAAGAGGATGAGGCTCTTGGGGAGAAATTAAATTCATACTCAGATTTCAGAGGTGAGAATAGAATGATCATTATTGGTGGGGATTTAAATTTACCAGGTGTAAACGGGGAAGGAAATAAGATAAATAACACAAGGGAATCAAGATTTGTAAATATCTTAATAAGGGAAGAAGGATTTACACAAGTGGTTGAGCAAAACACTAGGGGACAAAATATTTTGGATATATTTCCAATTAAGCCCGATGAAAACCTTTTGAGGTATCAAATAACTAAAGGAATAAGTGATCATGAAGCAGTTCTGATGGATATTAGAGGATTCAGTAAACCAGCAGCCAAAATTGAAGGGGGAAATAGGCACAATTATAAAAAGAAACAGGTTTCAAATTTGAAGAGATATTTCAGAGAACAATTCAGCAAATGGAAGGAAGGCTCATGTACAGTAGAGTCAAGGTGGGAAGAGTTCAAAGAGATAATAAGAAAGGGGGAAGAAAAATTTATTCCAAGGCAGAAAATAAAGAGAAGTGGAGAACCTATGTACTATAATAGGGAAGTGAGGAGGTTAAAGAGGTTGGTAAGAAAGAACATAACAGAGTTAATAGATAGCAGGGTAGTAGAGAATATTTGAAACAACTAAACAAGGACTTAATAATAGCAAAGAAAGAGGCTAATGTTCGGTTTATGAAGAGTATTGTCAGTGCAGGAGGACCACTGACTGATGCATCTAGAAATTTCTATGGCTATATCAGGAAACTGAGGGGAAGGGAGGGTGTAGAGACGATTATAGATAAGGATGGAAAAGTTGTTACTGAGGATTTGAAAATGGCAGAGATTTTAAGTAACTGGTTTAGAGCATTAGGGACAATGAATCAGAAACGGGAGGGTCTAATTCGGAGAACGAGCTTAACAATACGATTAGAAATGAAGATACTAAAAACTTTGAAATTCATCCTGTAGAAATCATGAAGGAAATAAGCAAGCTGAAAAAACATAAGGGGACTAGTGCAGATAATATTACTACAGATATCTTAAAGATAGCCGGATGTGACATTGTACCTTTATCTTGAAATATTATTTAAATTGAGTCTGGATAATTGCTGCTTACCACAAGACTGGAAAAGTGCAATAGTAGTACCGGTACATAAAGGAGGGGTGAGAAATAGAGTTGAGAATTACAGGCCAATCAGTTTGACATCAGTGGTAGGTAAATAATGGAAAGATTGATATGCAACCACATCAGAAATATATGTGAGGAACGTAAGTGGTTTTCAAGCAGGCAACATGGGTTCAGGCAAGGATATTCATGCGAATCTCAGTTGGTGGGATATATGCAAGATATTTCAATGAAATGGACAATGGGAGGCCAAATTGATAGTGTAGCACTAGATCTGTCAAAGGCGTTTGACAGGGTAATCCATAAAATGGTAGTAAATAAGGTAAAAACCATTGGAGTAGATGAGAAAGTGATTTGCTGGGTAGAAGAATTTTTAAAAGGTAGAAAACAGAAAGTTAGGGTAGGAAATGTAGTATCAAAAGAAGTAGAAGGTAAAAATGGGTGTTCCACAGGGTAGCGTATTGGGACCATTGCTATTCATTATTCTAATGAATAATTGTGTTGATTGTTTACTATCTGAAATTAGATTGTTTGCAGATGACATAATGCTCTATAAAAGAATCAAAACGATAGAGGATTGTAAACTGTTGCAGGGTGATCTGGACAGGATATCTAATTGGATTGGTAAACATGGAATGAAGATAAATGCAAAGAAGAGTCAGCTTATTAGATACACAAATAAAAAACAAAAGGTTAATTATGAATATAAGGTGGGGAAAGAATTGCTTGCTGAAGACTTGAAATGTAAATATCTTGGCATTACTTTTTATAACAAACTTAACTGGGCTGGACACATTGGACAGGTGGTAGGAAAAGGTTTCAAAGTTCTGCACTTGTTGGAGAGAGTGATGAGGGGATGTACGAGAGAAGTAAAGGAATTGGGTTACAAAACTTTGGTGAGACCATTGCTCGAATATGGTAGTGTTGTATGGGACCCTCATTTTATGTATCAAATACAGGAGTTGGAGAGGGTGCAAAGAAGGGCTGCTAGATTTGTTTCTAGAAATTATCGCAGAATGCAATCAGTGACGGATATGATAAAGGAGCTGAAATGGGATTCATTGCAAGACAAGGAGGAGGATGAGGAGGGTCATGGGAGTGTACAGGGCATATACTGGCAATGAGGCATGGAAAGATATTGAAATAGGTATGAAAAGTAGTGCATGGAAGGGTAAAAGATGACCATGACCACAAGCTGGCACTCGATTTCAGGCACAAGGGTGTGGGAAGATTCTCTTTTTTAGGTAAGGGTGTCAGGGATTGGAATGAGTTTCCAAGAGAAATGATGAATAATTTACCGAAAACTTTGAAAGAATTTAAAGATAAAATTTGTAGAGGGCAAATGTAGGTGGGTGCAGGATAGGGGGAAGATGGGTGTGTAGGGAAATTGCCACCGGAGCCTGTGGTCCATTGCAATTAAATTAAATTAAAGATTGTATTTTTTTTTAAAGCAATTGAAACTAATTTAAATAATTTCAATTTCCCTACAAACCTGTTTATCTATTTCATGAATTTCCCTGTTTTATTAGGATTTTTAATATAATACATATCGACTAACTTGTAGCATCAAATCAATAAAATAAATTTATTGCAAACACTGTAAAACACCACATAGTCAAATGCAAATACATCATAACAACATAAATAAATCTTCTAAATACACAGTAAACTGATATATTTTGTAACATGATCAGTGGTTTCTTCACCAAGTAACTCTTTGAGCCAAATGATAATTCTATTCTTATAGTTTTTGCATTGAAATATATCAACTCATAAAACATCACTGATTAAAATTGTAAAAATATATGAAGTAAATTTCACCAACTATTTAGATTATTAACAATTCATAAATTTTTATTATTAATGGTATGGTCTAGTATCCCAAACAGGTTTTAAATATTCAAATTTTCTCGGCAAGACACCCATATTCAAGGTAACTGACACTACCACTACAAATTTTACATTAACAACCAACTGCAGAACATAATTGGCAACTGTGGGAAGGGACAGTAAAACTAATTGATAGGTTCAAAGTATTCTTATTGAATTGACAATTTATATGTAAAAACTGGTTAAAACTTGCTCTTTACTGTAAATTATATCTAACTTAATTAGGGTATAAATAATGATTTCAGCTAGTATAAATCTAGAAAATAGTTATCACTATCAAAAATAAATCCAATGGATTATTTTCAAAATTAATAATATAGCACTAGTGATTGTATTGCTGTGGTTTTCGTGAAGATTTTTGAAGATTCTCAATCAGC
>JARYHS010006964.1:14530358-14550399 GCA_031002005.1 Vandiemenella viatica | reverse complement strand
TTTAAAACAGTGTTACGCTTCACAGGATGGTGGAAACTTGATGGCACCAAGATGCTGGTCCATGTGGGTTTATTTTCTGTATACACTATGGCGTAGCGTTCCGTCCGGGTTTCTTTCAATTAAAACGTCGATGAAATGTAGGTAACCGTCCTTTTACATTTCAATAGTCAACTTTACTTTAGGATTGAATTCCGTTAAGATAGTCCAGAAATTCATGTAAAGTCTTGTTTACATGGGGCCACACCACAAATGTGTCATCGACATATTGGTAAAAACATGGCTTGAGAACTGCTCTGTGCAGGGCTTTTTCTTCGAAATGCTCCAAGTATAAGTTGGCAACTACAGGAGAAAGTGGAGATCCCATGGCAACCCCGTCCACTTGTTTACTAGTAGTTCCATAAGTATGTGAAATATGTGGACGTCATGACATGTGATGAAAAGGTCCACAATGGCTGGTTCAAACTGGTGGCGTATCAGCTCTAGCGTGTCCTTCGATGGGACGCTGGTGAATAATGAGACGACGCCGAAGCTAACCATCATATCTGAATCCATTCCGTTCCATGGTCTTGATGATCATGACAAATTCGTGGAATTTTTGACATAGGTGGTCGCAATGGCCGACAGATGGACTTAGAAGTGGCAATTTCCCTATACACCCAACTTCCCCCTATCCTGCACCCACCTACTTTGCCTTCTACAAATTATAACTTTAAATTCTTTTAACTGGTTTCGGTAAGTTATTCATCATTCCCCTTGGTAACTCATTCCAATTCCCACATCCTTGTGCCTGAAATCGAGTGCCAGCTTGTGGTCATGGCCATCTTTTACCTTCCATGAACTAATTTTCATACCTACTGCAATGTCTTTCCATTCCTCATCGCCAGTATACGCCCTGTACACTCCCATCACCCTCCTCATCTTCCGCATGTCTTGCTATGAATCCCATTCCAGCTCCTTTATCATATCTGTCACTGATTGCATTCTGTGATAATGTACAGAAACAAATCTAGCAGCCCTTCTTTGCATCTTCTCCAACTCCTGTATTTGATACTCAAAATGTGGGTCCCATACTACACTACCATATTCGAGCAATGGTCTGACCAAAGTTTTGTAACACAATTCCTTGACTTCTCTCGTACATCCCCTCATCACTCTCTCCAACAAGTGCAGAAATTTGAAACCTTTTCCTACCACCAGTCCTATGTGTCCTGCTCATTTAAGTTTGTTATCAAAAGTAATTCCAAGATGTTTACATTTCAAGTCTTCAGCAAGCAATTCTTTCCCCACCTTATACTCATAATTAACCTTTTGCTTTTTATTTGTGTATCTATTAGCTGACTTCTTTGCATTTATCTTCATTCCATGTTTACCAACCCAACTAGATATCCTGTCCAGATCACCCTGCAACTGTTTACAGTCCTCTATCGTTTTGATCCTTTTATACAGCATTATGTCATCTGCAAACAATCTAATTTCAGATAGTAAACAATCAACACAATTATTCATTAGAATAATGAATAGTAATGGTCCCAATACGCTACCCTGCGGCACTCCCATTTTTACTTCCACTTCTTTTGATACTACATTTCCTACCCTAACTTTCTTCTACCCAGAAAATCACTTTCTCATCCACTCCAATAGTTTTTACCGTATTTACTACCAATTTGTGGCTTACTCTGTCGAACGCCTTTGAAAGATCTAGTGCTACACTATCAATTTGGCCTCCCCTGTCCATTTCATCTGAAATATCTTGCATATATCCCATCCAACTGAGATTCGCATGAATATCCTTGCCTGAACTTACGTTTCTCACATACATTTCTGATGTGGTTGCATATCAATCTTTCCATTAATTTCACCTACCACTGAAGTCAAACTAATTGGCCTGTAATTTTCGACTCTATTTCTCACCCCTCCTTTATGTACGGGTACTACTATCGCACTTTTCCAGTCTTGTGGTAAGCAGCAAGTATCCAGACTCAATTTAAATAATATTTCAAGATAAGGTACAATGTCACATCCGGCTATCTTTAAGATATCTGTAGTAATATTATCTGCACCAGCCCCTTAATTTTTTTTCAGCTTGCTTATTTCCTTCAAGATTTCTACAAGGATGAATTTCAAATTTTTTAGTAGTCTTCATTTCTAATCGTATTGTTAAGCTCATTCTCCGAATTAGACCCTCCCGTTTCTGATTAATTGTCCCTAATGCTCTCACTAAACCAGTTACTTAAAATCTCTGCCTTTTTCAAATCCTCAGTAACTACTTCTCCATCCTTATCTATAAGCGTCTCTACACCCTCCCTTCCCCTCAGTTTCCTGATATAGCCATAGAAATTTCTAGATGCATCAGTCAGTGGTCCTCCTGCACTGACAAAACTCTTCATAAACCCATCTATAGCCACTTTCTTTGCTATTATTAAAGTCCTTGTTTAGTTGCTTTCAAATATTCCCTACTACCCTGCTGTCTCTTAACTCTATTATGTTCTCTTCGTACGAACCTCTTTAACCTCTTCACTTCCATATTATAGTACACAGGTTCTCTACTTCTCTTTATATAGCCAGCGGGTAGGTTGGAGCTCCGATATTGCTGACGATTGGTCTTAGAAGGTACGCTTCCTATGTGTATCTTAGGCAGACCGTATAGCCGAGGTGGTCTGGCAGCACGAGTTCTAAGGGGGTGTCCATAAATTACGTGAGGTGAAATATGGGGGGAGGGTACGGCGAAATCTCACAAAGGGCGAGGGGGAGAGTCAACGGAAATCTCACGTGAGATTTTAGAATTATTGTTTATTGTTGGACTGTAGAGCTATAAAAAAAAATCTACGAAATACGCGAAAGTCGATTTTAGGGGGGTATTTCGGCGAAACGTGGGGGTGTAAAGGTCTCAGAGAGTGCGAGGGCGAGGGCGACTTCGAGAGGGGGTCTCTAACCGCGGACCAAATCTCACCAGTGGGGTGGGAGGGGGTCGGGCCAGATGTCATGACGTCACCAGAAAGGGGGGGGGTCCGGAAATCCGGTAAAAACTCCTCACCTAATTTATGGATGCCCACTAAGAATTTTATTGTTCTCTTCAGATCATTCGGCCTTCCTCAATAAAGCCGTAGTCTTCCTCTAAATCCTTCTGGTAGGATCGTTGTCCAAACGCCGATAGGCAGGATCATCAAAGTTGTTCCTCAACTTCTGCTCGTACTGTTCTGCGGAAGCAGTACGTAGCATTTCCCTTGTCCTCCAATAAAACGACAGACAACCCTTCG
Source organism: Vandiemenella viatica (assembly GCA_031002005.1). Taxonomy (NCBI): domain Eukaryota; kingdom Metazoa; phylum Arthropoda; class Insecta; order Orthoptera; family Morabidae; genus Vandiemenella; species Vandiemenella viatica. Next base: position 14,547,142 of record JARYHS010006964.1, on the reverse strand, counting down.
CGTTCCTCCTTGGTGATGTTGGTCTTTGGGGGCTTTGCTTTATCCAAGACCCGGCAGGTCTCTCTGTGGAGTTCCTCCGCTGTCTCCCCTGGGAGGGTGCGAACTGCCTGTTGGACATTGGTGATGATGTCAAGTGTTGGCACGCGTCTCGGCGCCGGAGCGAAGTTGAGGCCTTTGGACAAGACAGAAATGGTGGCGTCGTCAAGTGGCATCCCGCTCTGATTCACCACTGTGCGACTCAAATTCAGGATATTCCCTGTGGCGCTGACTTCCCGCCAGCCGGTTGTATTTATACAAATGTCTAGCTGTTGTTCGCTCCCGCCCCAGAATTACTTGAGCGGATGTAGCAGCGTCTACTCAGTCCCAGGAATCAGATGACATCTTTTCAGACAAGTTTAAGTGGCAGTCCAACAAATCGAGCTCACTCCGGATGTGACGAATGCGTTCCCTAAGAAGCGCCAGACTCTTCCGTCGGAGTATTCGTCCTGCCTTGGCGCTGTCGATGTGATGGCTGACGGTCGCAAAACGTGGCACGAATGTCACTGGCCCGACATCTCTGCAGAAAGGCCAAGGAGCTATAGCAGCCCTGCTTTCTTCTTGCATACTCTCTCCAAGTACCTCACTTGGAGGTACATCTCCTCCCCGTAAAGGTGCTTGATGTAAGAACGAAGACATTCCCGGCGTACTGACTGCAATGAAGTCTTCACGGGTGTACCACCGGATTGTGTTGTGAAAACACGATATTTGGACAACTAGCTCGTAATATCTCATCCGTCATCCTGCTATCTTTAGAGAATGTTTTGAATTAAGCGCCGTCTTTACTTTTGACAATAAAAATTTATTAATGTTTCCCATCAGAAGTATTTCACCTTTTGGAGTGGAAAATTAAAGGAGGAGAGTTAAGAGAGTCATGGGAGTGAGTGTACACGGCTTACATTGGTGAGGAGGCTTGGAAAGGTATTGGTGTAAGAATTAAAAGTAATACATAGACCGTTACCACGAGCTGGCACTCGATTCCAGGCACAAGAGAGTGAGAAGATTTCCTTTAGTGGGGAAAGTTGTGAGATAATTGCGATACGTTACCAAGGGAAATAATGAATAATCTACCAAATACATCGAAATAATTTAATGTTGAAATCTGTAAAGGTTAAAAGAAGGTGGACGCAGGAAAAAAATGTGGGAAAAGGGGGGGGGGGTGTTAAAGGGGTGCGTATGAACAATGCCATTGGAGAGTGCCATCAATCGCAATTAAATAAAAATTTAAACTGTCACTTCTCTGTACTGGTTTTCGATTTTAAAATTTTTCTCAGTAACATTACCTACGTTTCAATTGCTATTATTTACTGTGCCTCTTACTGAACATGCTCTTGTTATGTTTACACCCAACTGGTTTCAGTGTTTACTGAATACTGTGACAGTAACGTGGAATTTGAAGTTCCACCACGCTACAGTTTTACCGACATTTTTTTATGTTGAAACCTTGAGAACCTGCAAAAATATTATTCATGTAGATGGATTGAGAGAATGACAGTTAAGAATTTAAAATTTATCTAGTTACCTTATTTTACTAACAGAAACAGAAGGTGATTTGATTTCTGGAACTAGCAGTATATTTGTACCTGACCAGTTTTCCATCAGCTGTTTGTGCGTCGTACGTTGTGTACTTGCTGTGACTTACTAATATTGTGCTATTCATCCCTCAAGACGTCGAGAGGAGGTGGCATGGAGCCAATAGAGGGTGTGTATATTAAAGAAGAGGTGGGTCTGTAACATTGATATGTTTGTGGTGTTGTGTTAATGTAGTTGACGTAATTAATTTACCATGTATGCTATGACTGTAGATCTGGTGTATGTATTATTTTGTTCTGAAAATTGACAACTATCTACATCCCACATTGTTAGTCTCTTATTTTGGGATCAATGGAAAATGAATTTATAGTGCAGTTCATGCGTTGCTGATTACTGTACCACAACGACATAGACGTGCCTTTCATTCGCGATTACTTGGGAAGTTTGTTGTTATTTGCCTGTATGTGGCTAATGTACAATCCCGAAATTTTATTTACTAACTCGTATAAGCTGAATCACACGACGTTTATCCTAGGTATAAATATGTCGTGCTTTTATCAGTTGGAAGGTATTAACAAATCCCTTCCCTTACAGAAAATATAGGTAACGTTGTTTTCTTTTTTTCTGGTTAATTTGAACTTTTTTTTGTAAGGACTAGTTTGTTGAAATAATAGTCAATAGATCTATAATGTCAATAGATTAAATTTGTGGCTCTGTAAACAAAGGCCTGTTTCCAGATGTCTGGCAACACATTCATACAATGAAATTGGCAACAAGAATGCTAATTACCTTGAATGTCCTGTACCGTGATTTCAGTCCAGGATTTTTTTCTTTCTGTATTTATGATTATCCAATCAGCAATATGTTGCAGATACTCAAGCTTGAATTTATTTTTATGAATCTCTTACTCTCCTGTTTTATTTGGACCTACACATTTGTAGTTCTGACAATGTATTTCAATGTTATTGTATACAATATATATATATATATATATATATATATATATATATATATATTGCTCAACATGGAGACAATGATTAATATATACTTGAGTAAAATCACTAAATGTGAGAAAGTAAAATAGCTTGACCACATAAGTCACTAGGAGTGATGTTAGTATCTTCTTATCGCTTATAGTAGTGTGAGCAAAGTGTCATGGCAAATTATTTACATGTGTTGTGTTACAAAGAGATAAGTTTATGTGTTAAGTCAATGTATACAATACAATACATTCATTTTCCATTGATCCCAATATAAGAGACTGGCTCTGTGGGATGTGGAAAGTTGTCAATTTACAGATAAACAGTTGCATAACAAAATAATAAGTACACCACTAGATGTACAGTCATAGTATACATGGTACATTAAACACTTCCATTACAAAATAATACATACACCAGAAGATGTACAGTCATAGGTTATATGGTACATTAAAAATAATAATAATAATACATACATACACCACAAGATGTACAGTCATAACATATATGGTACCGTAAACAATTATGTAAGAAACTAAATACATACACTAGGAGATGTACAGTCATACCATACATGGTAAATTAATTATTTGAACTATATTTACACAAGATACTTGCAGTTATTTTTAAGAGACCTTAGAAATAAATTCTTCGACAGAGTAGAAGGAGTTATCAATTAAAAATTCTTTCAATTTTTTCCTGAATTTATTCTTGTCATCTACTAGACATTTAATATGTGTTGGGAGCATATTGAAGATATGTATCCCTGAATATCGGACCCCTTTTTGAACAAATGACAATGACTTGTAAGTCTTGTGAAGATCATTTTTACTTCTAGTGCCGTAATTGTGTATTTTACTATTTGTTTCAAACAAAGTATAATTTGTGACTACAAAGGACATTAATGTGTATATATATTCAGATGCTAATGTTAAAATCCCTAACTTCTTGAACAACTCTCTACATGAAGTTCTATTGCTAACCCCACACATTATTCTTATTACACGCTTTTGGGCTCTGAACACTTTATCTCTATGGGTAGAATTGCCCCAGAATATTATTCCTTATGACAATAAGGAGTGAAAATAAGCAAAATAAACTAGCTGCCTCATACGGAGATCACCTAAAGCTGAAATTGTACGAATTGCAAACGTGGCTGCTCCCAATCGCTTTAGTAAGTCAGATGCATGTACTTTCCAATTTAAATTATGATCAATACAGAAACCTAGAAATTTCACACTATCTACCTCTTGAATGGACTGGCCTGCAAATTTTATGTCTATGTCAGGTGTTACTCTGTGTGATGTACTGAATTGCATATACTGAGTTTTATCAAAGTTTAAAGACAAGCCATTAACTGTAAACCATTTATTAATCAGTTCAAAGACATAATTTGAAATATATTCTGTAGATAAATCTGGAGTGTTTTTAATTCCTATGTTTGTGTCATCTGCAAATTTGACAAATTTTGAGTTTTTAGATGAAACACAGGGTAGATCATTTATATATATTAAAAACAATAGTGGCCCCAATATAGAACCCTGAGGTACTCCACATCTGATTAATTTCCACTCAGAAAACAGTGGACCTCTTAAGGCAGCCTTAAAATTCTCCATTGACACTTTCTGTTTTCAATTTAGAAGGTAAGAACTAAGCCATTTATTAACAATGCCATCTATACCATAATACTTAAGTTTCTGTATCAGAATTTTATGATCTACACAGTCAAATGCTTTAGATAAGTCACAAAAAATTCCCACAGGAATTAATTTATCATTTATTCCTTCTAAAATATTGTCAGTGAATGCAAATATAGCTTGTTCTGTTGAATGACCCTTTTGAAAACCAAATTGTGATTTAGTTAGAATATTATTATTTTTTAGATGTTCATAAACTCTATTGTACATTGCTTTCTCAAAAACTTTGGAGAAGGCTGTTAGTAATGAAATTGGTCGGTAATTCGATACGGCTGCCTTATCTCCCTTTTTATAGAGTGGTTTAACTACAGCATACTTAAGCCTTTCTGGAAAAGTCCCCTCAAGTAGAGATATATTGAATAGATAACTTAGTATATTACTTAATTCTGTGGAGCACAATTTAATTAATCTGCTGGAAATCCCATCATAACCACTTGAGTATTTGCTCTTAAGGGATTTGATAATTTTTCTTATTTCTTCTGGAGTTGCTAATTTTATAGACATAGAGTTAAATTTTTCTTGGAAGCCTTTTTTGACAAAATCCATACTGTGTGTCACTGAGCTATTAGCAGTCAACTTATCAGCAACAGATAAAAAATGTTTATTAAAATTATCAGCAATTGAGAAATTAGATTCTACTGAATTTTCTTTGATAAAAATATCATTACTTGTTTGATTACTCTTTCCTGTTTCCTTTTTTACAATGTCCCATATTGTTTTAATTTTATTTTCAGAATCATGAATTTTATGTTTATAGTACATACTTTTAGATTCTTTAATAACCCTTTTCAGTATTTTGCAGTACTGTTTGTAATGTGTTTTAACATTAGCATTCTCACTGTTCCTAGAGGCAATACACAACTTCCTTTTATTAATGCATGATGTTCTAATGCCAATAGTTATCCAAGGCTTTTGTTCTTTTTGAGAAGTATGACACTTTTTCAAGGGGAAGCAACTTTCAAAGAAATTTAATACAATGTCACTAAAAATGTTGTATTTTTCATCCATACCTTGAGCACTGTATACCTGTTCCCAGTTTGTGGCATTCAGGCACTTTCTAAAACAAGTAACTGACTCATCATTTATTACACGCTGAAGTTTAAAGACATTACTCTTAGTGCTAGTTCCTATTGAAGTGTTGATGGTTAATAACTGGGCATCGTAATCTGAAAGTCCATTGATGGATGGCTTGATGGTATAACTGAATTTTGAGGTATCTAGGAAAACATTGTCTATAGCTGAGTGACTATTATTCATTATTCTAGTTGGAAAATTAACTACCTGAGTTAAATTGAATGAACTGACTAATGATTCTAACATGACTTTACAGGGTAAGTTATTTAGAAAATCTACATTAAAATCACCACATACTACTATGTTGACTTCTTTTCTGCTTAAAAATGTTAATAAGAGTTCAAACTGGTTCATAAAAAGAGAAAAGTTTCCCGATGGTGCTCTATATACTGTTACTATTCTGAAAATTTCATTATTGAATCTTAGCTGTGTATCTTCCACTTAAACATTGAACTATGGGTTACTCCAAATAACGTAGTTGTGAATGCTCACAGATATTTCTCATCTGCTAATTTTTTTTTTTTTTTAATTTCTTTTGCAAATTATGGAACATAATGAAATTAAAAAAGGGTGTACTGGAGATCGCGATTCCGGTACAATAACATTGTCTCTGCGCGGAGTGCTGACGTCACAGCTAGCTATACCTCACGTAAGTATTCAGCGCGCAGGTTTGAACGGCTTTTCCTGTTGTTGTTGTGGGTGTACTGGAGATCGCGATTCCGGTACAATAACATTGTGTCTGCGCGGAGGAATTCGATCTGAGATTTTCGATATATATTGGATGTCGATACATATTGTGGGTATTTATAGGCGGTCAGTGTTTGGTCGGATTGCGGATGTGTTTATGTTATGATGGAGTGTTGTGTCGTGACTTGTGTTGGGTGGTAGAATTGTGAATCGATGGTATTGGTGTTGAAGATTTTGCAAATGGGTTTCCGTTATGTGATTGAAGAGACATTGTTTGTGTATTTAGGATGAATGTAGTGAAAGTGTATGTTTGTAGTTGGTTCTTTATAGTTATTGGTGTGTTTTCGGTCTTGTGTTTGTGGGAAGTTTTAGTGGTGGATTGTGGGGTATTTTATGTTGGTGAGTGTTTTGATATAAGTGTCGGTGGCTAATGAGACATTGTGGGTTATGTGTTGTAGTTGCTTTTTTTGTTTTTTAATTAGTAAGGTTAGTTGGCTACTGATACGGTAAGTGTTCATGTGTTTGTAAAAGTTAATACGTTTTTTGTTTAGTGAATTGGTAATTTTTTTCTCGTTCGTTTCTTGCGACGTTTTCGCCAATTTTTCTGGCGGAAGAAAGTTTGGTATTATTGGACATCTTAATTGTTCTAGGATTTGGCATTATTATTTTATAATGGTCTAACGGAAGATTTATTAGTAATTATTTACGAAGTAGATTTATCTGTTTTGTATTGGTGTACGTTTTATTCGTGCGTAATTTTGCAGTCGGAAAAAATGGTTTAGAGTTTATTATAAAGTAATTATTCTTTGATGATAATTCGTGTGTAGAAGTATTACAAGTATGTTATTTAATGTTGATGTAGCGGAATCGCGTTTCCAATGGAACGGATGGTTTGAAAGTGCTTAGGATATCATGATTTTGGTGTAAAATTTTATTAGATTGCATGTGTTGTAATTTAGTTTTCAAGTGATGTTTGATTTCAAGATTGTGGTATCGTGTTATACAGTTGGGCGTGGATTTATTGGAGATGACGATACCATTTTTTGGTTTTTACCCTTTATATGGGTTAATATATTGACTGTTTTTGTTCCCCGCCCAGATAACCCCCTAGTTCCCGTGCTGTCCCGTTAGTTACTGAAGTGAACTACTCTTAACGGTTCCTTGAAGTTTATTACTCGGTACACAATACAACAGGTAAACCATAAACAAATGTGGGTACAGTTATCAGAAGACCGTCGAGAATTTCAGCCTGGTCCTGATCCGGGGTAGAGTGACGGCTTCTACTTCTCGCGAACTTCCGGTGGTCTTCTGTAGTTGACGCTGGTTCAGCGGTCAGGCTGGAACTGGCGGTGGAGCGGCCGGCTACGCTTATATAGGCGGCCTGGCGCAGGAATTCCGTTGTGTGGTAGTACGGCGACCTCTGTAAGAAATAGTCCCACTTAGCTTCTAGATGATTCTATTTGTTTTCCTGGTTTGTTTTGATGCCTCTGCGCCTGTTTGGAGTCGTATATGTATCCCGGCGTGCAGGCGCGTTGTGTGTGAGGTCTGCCTGGCAGGGGCCTTTACTGGCAGACTGAACATACCTCCCTCCCGGGGGGGGGGGGGGTGGAAGCGATGTCTGCGACGTCTGCGAGGTCGTCTGCCGCGGCGCCCTGGAGCAGACTATGAAGGCTACCTCCAGGGGAGTACGGAGCTGTTCCCCTGGCGATGCGTGCCGACCTGCGTCGTGGTGCAGGTTGTGGTGGAGGTACTTGTGGAGCTAACGGCATCGGTTCGTCGGCGTCGATGGCCGGGGGCTGTACGGGGGGCGCTGAAGATGGTCCCCGCAGGTGGTCGAGAGGCTGCGGCTGAAGGGTGTCGGAGCGACCGACAGGTTGTGGCGTCGTTGGTGGCGCTGTAACTGTCCCTGAGCAACGGTTAGACGGCAGGAGTGGTGGAGGTGGCAGGGAAGGAGAGGAAGAAGTGGATGGCCGTGCCGTGGTGGAAGAGGACGGTGCCGTGGGGTAGCGGGGACGTAGTTGGTTTCGATGGCGTCGCACTATCCGGCCATCCAGGCTGACGTCGAACAGTTGGCGGCCCCGGGGCCGCTGGATGACCCCCGGAAGCCAACCGGCCCGGGAGCCAAACCCGCGGGCCCAGACTAGGGAGCCCGGGGTGAAACGGAATGGGCCCGAAGGTACCTGTACTTTGGGCGGGGGTAAGAGGAGATGGAGGAGAGTGCGAGGTTGGCGGCCATGCAGCAATTCCGCCGGGCTTTTGGCCCCCACTGGAGTGGTTCGATAGGAACTGAGGAAGAGTGTCAATGCCTCTTCGAGTTTGTGACTTGTGGTGTATTTGGTCATTTGGGTTTTGAATGTTCTGACTAGCCGTTCCGCCTCCCCGTTAGATTGGGGGTGGAAGGGCGGGGTGAGGAGGTGTTGGATATTGTTGGCGGTACAGAAGGATAGGAATTCCCGACTTCGAAATTGCGGTCCGTTATCTGTGACGATAGCGTATGGTAATCCTTCGATGGAAAAGATCTTCGTGAGGGCTGAAATGGTGACCTCTGTGGTGATTGTGGAGCAACGGACGACATATGGGAAGTGGGAAAAGGCATCCGTCACTAGGAGCCACTGGTGGCCTAGGAATGGGCCAGCGAAGTCGAGGTGAATGCGTTCCCAGGGTCCGGACGGTGCCGGCCAGGAAAGGAACTTTTGAGGGGGGCGGGGCAGTTGTTGGGCACAGATGGTACAGCGCCGCACCATCTCCGTGACATCCGTGGTAAGGCCGATCCAGAATACATGGCGTCTGGCAAGGGATTTGGTGCGGGCAATTCCCCAGTGTCCTTGGTGGAGAGTTTGGAGGATTGTCGGTTGTAGGGATCTCGGAACGACGACCCTCGGGGTGGAATTTGGTTCTGTGCGGAGGAGCACTCCCTCTACTACTGAGAGCTGGTGGCGGATGGAGTAGTAGAACTTGAGGTCTTGATGATGGCGTGGAGGGGAACGTGTTTGCCACCCGTGTTGGATGTGGTGTCGGATGACACGGAGGAGGGGGTCCTCCCCTGTGGCTGCCGCGACTTTTGAGGCCGTGACTGGAAATGTCTTCAGTGCTTCTTGTATGTCATCGTCGATCTGGAACACCAGAAGTTCCGACTTGTCGAAGGCAAGGTCTGGTCCCTGCGGTAGTCTGGATAAGGCGTCTGCATTGGCATGCCTGGAGGTGGTACGGAAATGCATGGTATATCTGAACTGGGACAGGAATAGTGCCCAACGCTGGATGCGGTGGGATGTTTTGGTAGGCAGACGTGTGGACGGATCAAATAGTGATAGGAGTGGCTTGTGGTCGGTAATGAGATGAAAAGAAATCCCATATAAAAGGGAATAGAATTTGGAGCAGGCAAAAACAATAGCTAGCGCCTCTTTCTCGATTTGAGAATATTTAAGCTGAGCAGCCGATAGGGCTTTGGAGATGTAAGCTACGGGGCGTTCCGTGCCATCTGGTAATTTATGAGACAGAACTGCCCCCACACCGTAATCGGATGCATCTGTGGCAAGTATCAAGGGGAGGTTTGGAGTGTATGGCATGAGGCATGCTGCGGACTTGAGCTGCTGTTTAAGGGTGTGGAATGCGGTCTCGCAAGCTGGGGTCCAACGGAACGGGACATTCTTGCGACAGAGGTGGTACAGGGGTGCTGCCACTTGTGCTGCTGAGGGTATAAATTTTCTGTAGTATGAAATCTTGCCTAAAAAAGATTTCAACTGATGTAGATCCTGAGGCCGAGGTAAGTTGGAAATAGCGTCCACATAGGAAAATGCTGGGGAAATGCCTTCCTGAGCGATGATGTGACCCAGGTAGGAAATGGATTGTTGAAAAAATTGACACTTGGAAAGGTTGCATTTCAATCCTGCTGCACGGAGGCGGAGGAAGAGTAGGCGGAGGTTGGTCATGTGTTCGGCAGCGGAGGGTCCCGTGACGACTATGTCGTCGAGATAGTTGATGCATCCCGGAATATCCTGGAGAAGTTGTTCGAGATACCGTTGAAAAATCGCTGGAGCACTGGCCAAGCCGAACATGAGCCGGTTGAGTTGGAAGAGGCCAGAGGGAGTGTTGATGACTGTGTATTGTCGGGACTGGATATCCAAAGGGATTTGAAGGTATGCTTCTGCCAGGTCAATTTTTGTAAAGTAGGTACCTCCTGCTAGTTTACGGAAGAGGTCGTCCGGTCTCGGAAGTGGATAATCGTCTACCAGCAGATGCGGGTTGACGGTGGTCTTAAAGTCACCACAGAGACGTAAGCGGCGTCCTGGCTTCTGAACTATGACCAACGGCGTGGCCCAGGGGCTGAACCGCACCGGCTGGAGGATCCCTTCGTCTTGGAGACGTTGAAGTTCTTCCTGAAGTGGTTGTTGAAGCGCTACGGGTACCTGGCGTGCCCGGAAGTATCGAGGCCGTACGTCCGGCCGGAGTTGGAGTGATGCTTCGAAGTCCTTTGCACAGCCGACGCCTGGTGAGAACAGGTCCTGAAACTCGGTGCAAAGGGCGTCCACTTCAGGAAAAGGAACATGCTGAGATACGAGGTGTATGTTATCCTCAATTGAAAATCCGAATAAGCGGAAAGCGTCCAGTCCAAATAAGTCTGCTGTGAGAGAACTGTTAACTACTAAAAAGGGGACTGAACGATGTACAGACTTATACATGACGTTTGCTGTGAATTGTCCCAGGAGTGCTATTTCCTGTTTGTTGTATGTCAGGAGGCGCTTGGGGGCCGGCGAGAGGGGGGGCGAGCCAATTTGCACATAAGTAGTATAATTAAGCAATGAGACTGCTGCTCCTGTGTCGACTTGTAGGCGCAGAGGCTTGCCATTGACCGTAACGTCAATAAAAAGTTTGGATGCAGTGGAAGTGTCTACCTGATTGATATCCATAGGTGCGCCGCTCAACCTGTCTTGGTAAGACCCTGGGCGGCGAGAGCCGGGATTGGCATTGGTGGTGTTGGTGCGGCAGACGGACGCCAGGTGTCCTTCCTTGCCGCAACGTGAGCATTCAGCCCAACGATCCGGACAATTTTCCCTCTCATGTGCTGAATAACAGGCGGGGCAGGAGGGTAGGCGGAGCGGGCTGCGGCGTCGGCGCTGCGGGATCCGCTGCTGCTGCCGAGACTTGGTGCCCCTGCCGGAACGGGCCGGTTCGATGTCCTTCTGAGGAAGCGGTCCCCGGTTGTGGTGTCGGGAGGAGCGCGACTGGGAGCTCTGGATGGCGGCGACGTCCTGTGTGTCCTCTACGTCGGTTCGGATTGCGGCCACATCCGCCCAGGACTCCAGGCGGCGATCTGCGGCCGTAGATATTTCGAATTTGTAGGCAAGTTCGATGACCTGCTCCAGGGATGGGTCCTCTAACTTGAGGGCGTCATGCCGGAGTGCGGCATCTGGTGCAGCCTGTATGATGTGATCACGCACCATGTCGTCGGCGTAGGATTCGTGGGAACAACGAGTTTGAAACTTACATTTTCTGCTAAGGCCTTGGAGTTCGGCCGCCCACTGGCGATACGTCTGATCGGGCTTCTTCCGGCATTGATAGAATTCGACGCGGGCCGCGACGACATGGTACCGGCGTCTGTAGTATGCATTCAGTGTCGTACAGATGGTCGTGAAGGTGAGGGTGTCGGGGTCTTGTGGCTGAAGTTTGGTGAGCAAGACATACATCTTCGATTGGTTCCAGGAAAGGAAATATGCACGTTGGTCTTCTTCTTTGGTTATGTGGTGAATTGCGAAGTGTTGTCTTATGCGCTTCTCGTAGGTCTCCCATTCCTCGACGTCGTCGTTGAATGCTGGGAACGGAGGCGGGGCCGTGGGTTGGCGGAGATTCCTGACTTCCGCAATCAGTTGTCTCTGAGATTCGAAGAACTGATGTAGAAGTCCTTGGAGGAACTGTTGCCATTCCGTAGGTGCTGCTGGCGTAGCCATGATGGTCGAGAGTTCTTATCCCAACCTTGTCGCCACTGAAGTGAACTACACTTAACGGTTCCTTGAAGTTTATTACTCGGTACACAATACAACAGGTAAACCATAAACAAATGTGGGTACAGTTATCAGAAGACCGTCGAGAATTTCAGCCTGGTCCTGATCCGGGGTAGAGTGACGGCTTCTACTTCTCGCGAACTTCCGGTGGTCTTCTGTAGTTGACGCTGGTTCAGCGGTCAGGCTGGAACTGGCGGTGGAGCGGCCGGCTACGCTTATATAGGCGGCCTGGCGCAGGAATTCCGTTGTGTGGTAGTACGGCGACCTCTGTAAGAAATAGTCCCACTTAGCTTCTAGATGATTCTATTTGTTTTCCTGGTTTGTTTTGATGCCTCTGCGCCTGTTTGGAGTCGTATATGTATCCCGGCGTGCAGGCGCGTCGTGTGTGAGGTCTGCCTGGCAGGGGCCTTTACTGGCAGACTGAACAGTTACATTTGTTGCTGCGTTGGATGGTGTTTACGTCATAGGCGCCATGTTGTGACGTCATTGTTTTGCGCGGCGGAAAGTAGTTCTACCGGTATCTCGTTCTCCAGTAATACTACTTGAACAAGATTATTGAGGTATATATAAGTTGGAAATTCTTTTCAGTTGAATTCGTGAATTTGTAACAATATTTATGGTCTATACTCCAGATAATATGCATAGACAATTATGTACGTATACCGTTTCATAATTGTAATAGTTAGTTTCATCCACTGCAGCTATTTCTATTTGACTGTGTGTTTACATGAGTAGATCACCTTACACTCTTGGATTTTGTGGAAGCTTTATGTCAGGGATAAACACTACCTGCCACTGACCTCAAAGACAGAAATAATTATACAACATATTTAATATTAAATTTTCATTCTTATGATTTTGTGAACTTCTATTTAAGCATGATTGCTTTTTGCCATTTTCCTGGTCTTTAAGGTTCAGGCAACACAGTAAAGATAGTGCTCTGTATATATATTTCAATGACTTTCTGTATGAGAGTGAGGAGGCTGTTGACTGTGATTTTGTGGTTCTTTTAACAACTGGGAAAACTATTGTGTACAGTACGCTGCATGCACTTGATGGCAGTGTGAGCCTGACCTGAGAGCCAGTCCAGTGAAACAGCATTATTCTCTATTTGTAGTGTAAATATTTTCATGAAGTTAGTAGTCGGAGCCTATACTAACTGAGTTAGGCCACATGCTTACTGAGTGTCGCATGAGTAATTCTTGCCTGTGTTTTTATATCAACCTACACAGAGCACAGTGTGTGAGTGCAATGCTCTGGCCTTGCATTCCAGAGGACACAGGTTTGAATTCCCGTCCGGCCATCCAGATTTGTATTTGCCATGGTTTCTCCAAATTACTCTAGGTGAATACTGAAATGGTTCCTTCAAAAGTCATAGCCGAATTCATACCCGTTCCTTGCCAACAGTCCTTTCTGAATTCTAGTGGGCTTGACATTGATGAAGTGTAAGAGCAGAAGCAAAAAAAAAAAAAAAAAATCTTATTTACGATCGCATTTCATTGTCTGCCTCTTAGTGTACCTCAATTCATATTTTAGAAATGTATCATGAAGCCATTCCTGTAGTTACTAAAATACAGCTAGCCAATTCCTTAAGTGACCCTACTGTTACACAATTTTTCCATTTTGAAGTCAGTATGAAATTATGTCTCCACTAAATCACTTATTTCTCCCATAATGCTACCGACTTGTTCCCATAATGTGCAGTTATTTTTATGCTTCCAGGACTTCCTAATGAAAAAGAATCACTGCAGTTAAACTTCTGTTATATGGAGATAATTGATGTTAGTTTGCTAGTTTGACTTGGATTTTTGGAAATCTTCAGATTTGCCGATGCTTTCATTAAAAAAAATAAATGCCTAGAGGTTCCGAAATTTTATGTGTGTTGTGGAACGAGGGAACGGCGGACAAAAATTTTGATTTTAGATTTCAATGATCCTAGTTTTTGAGCAGCAGAAATTGAGAGTGAAATTCTTACACTAGAACATTAAGTATCTCTATAATAGAACCTATCAGCTATTCATGTGAAACATTGTCATATTGCTGTGAAGAGATATTGCATTTTGCTCTCTCAATATGACGGAAGGAGGTGATATGGAGCCAACGAATGCTGTATAAATTTTTGAAGAGGTAGGTTTTTAATTTAAAGCTGCTTATGGAGTCTTACAGCACATTCTTAATATCTCACAACAACAAGACACACCTTTTACTTGCCTGCTGTTCACTTTGGTTGGTAAAGATTTGTGAATCAGAACACTTTGCTGATTAGACTGTATAAGTTGACCAAGTGATCTTCACGATAGCTTTAAATAAGTTTAGTTTGTTTTTCCGAAAAAATTCAGTTACAGAAACTATAAATGTTGTTTACTAGTGTTTCACTGTGATAAATTGGTAGGCTAATCAAAAAGGGCAAAGCCTTTTTTTCAGTAAATTACTGCGCAAATTCACTTTTGAATTGCAGTACAATATGCATGTGAATTTCTCATTGATATTCCATTTACTGGGTATGTATTGTACAGTTATATCTCTCTTTTTGTCTTTGTTTATTAATGTTTGTCTGAATATGTTGCAAAAGTTTCAGGCAGTTGAGAAACTGCAATCTGTAATTGTTTGAAAGTTATTTTCTTGAATATCTTGCTTTCCATTTTGAGTTAAAATTAGTTAAATATGGAATTCTTAAAGCATAGTCAAAATGTGTTATATATTTGATAGTCAATAGAATGCGTCTGACTATAATGTTTATTTGTAAAAGTGAGAAGAGTAAGAATGTTTCACTTTTCATTGTTAACCACACAGGTAGATTTCAGTTTGTTAGTATACTCTTCTTGCTAATAGAATTTTCCTGCACAAGTTTAAATGTGTTGCAGTAGGAAGAGGTGTGTTCGTCTTTGAAGTATTGTGCATATCTTTTTAAAATAACATACTTGTGGTGATGCTGTTAAATTCCAAATCTTTAATTAGTTGCTAGTAATAACACAAGGTCATAAGGTAAAAAATTAGTAATCAAATATTTGTATTTAGATGCACGTGAGTGTATAATGTAGAGGTTCTTTTCAGTTATTTTCGTGAACATTTTAAGAAGTATTGTGCTATTCATTACTGCAATTGAGCCATAATCTTAGAGGAAATAGTAAGAATTTTGTATAGGTTCCATTTCATAATGACTGTTTCTCCACTTGCAGCCTCGTTGGTGGTTTACATTAAGTTGTGGTGGCTTGCATTACTGTTGTTGTTGGGTCTTTGAAACATGAGTATATCTTGGCAATATACACCTGGTGGGAATAAATAGTTGTGAGGTCAAACCAACTATTCTTATCAATCTGTGACTGGTTTGTAGATGATATAAAAATCAATGCTTTTTCTTATTACAATGCTGTGTACTATTTAACAGAACATTGTGTTTGCATAGGCGTTATGACAATGCATTGATTTGATGACCTACTCAGTTGTCAATTTATCGCTACAAAATTGTGGAGATTACATCATATTGACGTGCTGAGAATTTCTCAATTCACACAAAATATGGAGTTTTGTCTTGATATGCCACTGACCATCAATTTATATAGCAGGCTTAAAGCTCCATATCTATTTCAATCATATTAGTAGAAATGGAGTTACCATCATCTGTATGATTTTCTTGTTGTTTTTCCTCTCAATTAACAGATATTAACATGCCTTGGGAGCCATTCTATTGAGTCTTCAATATCCTCTACTGAATTTTTAATCAGCTACACTGGAAGCTGTGTATGATAACATTAATTCTCAATCAACCTATACAATTTTCCATAGAAGATCAAATTTTAATCTCTGCCTTTAGTTTCGCATTGTTTCTCATTGCATTTGCTTAATAATATTCATTACAAAGCTCTTTCTGAAATAACTAAGGTAAAGTTAGTTACTCTGTTTTGAAATCAGTTAGTTAAATCATTTATGTTAATGTTAGTGTCATACCATACCATTTGACCAATCACTTGTTCCCATTATCTGAAGTTAACTTGTACTCTAGTCAGATGCATAGACAAATAAATCCAATTTATGACATTTCAACATATCTCCAAGCCTCATGAACTAAAAAATAGAAAGGTTAAGTTTACTGAAAGTTAAACGAGGTATGTTTCTGTGTTATATAATTAGTGCTATCTACCATCTCAACGGTCTCCATTGTTTAACCTCTTATTTTATCCTCACCACAATTATCTATCTAAGCACAGTGAATACATCATTAATATCATGATGAAATGATTTCTATTAAAACATGAATGTAGATATGCAATTCTCTCAGTAACTGCTTTGCAGTTGGATATTTGAATAATTGCAGTGACCACCACTCTACATCTAGAGATTAACGCATGATCATTACCTTATAAAAGCTATTATCATTTTCTTTATTCTAAGATGACAATTCTCTCCTAGTTCTAATAATCACATTGTGGACAAGAGGTGAAGTAACAATACGAAATTAACCCATTTATATTCTCTAGGATTTTTTTTATATATAATTTAAAAGTGTTCATTTATTATAATACATATGATAACTTTGGCAGCGACTTTTATTAATAAAAAAGGCTACATAAGCAGTCAGTGAGATTTCCCTTGTAGCCCTTAGTAGAATTATTTTCCTTATGATAAACCATCATGTTTAGATGATATTGTGGAACTAGCTTAAGTTTTAATTTACAAAGTGTTTGGGACTTTAATGTTTTGTTTGATATCATTAGATGATAAGGGTCAGTAACTTTTTTTAAAAAAAAATGCTTACTTTTACTGTAGTTGCACTTCTT
>JARYHS010006964.1:14510357-14529358 GCA_031002005.1 Vandiemenella viatica | reverse complement strand
TTGGCAACACGACATCACATTGCTCTGTCAGAGTTCCATGCATTCTCGTGTCACCTTGTCAGGAACAAATTTCATTGTGAGGGTCGTCACAAAAACCAATTGTATTTTGGATTACGTTGCAAATTACTTTTCTATCAGCGTTACAGTAGCTCACCACACTAATTTGCTAATTACGTCACTGAACATACACATTACTTTTATTAACGAGTGAATAGTTTCCATAGGGTTAAGAATTAGTTTTTAACACCGCACCTGGCCAAATAATTGGACTTATGAGTTTTCTGCATCTAACAATGTTTTATATTAATTATCCCAAACAGTTTGGAAATATAAAAAAAATATTTTGACAGATTCTAATTTGTTTGTTTTGCATTTATCAGAAAATACTTAATAGTAGAATGAGGTCAGTATTGTTTGGAATTTGTCCTTATGAAAATAACCTGTGATGACGCCAGGAACAGTTGGTAACGCTGCTGCTATTCCACTCCCTTCCACACCCCACCTGCAGCCAGCATCTCTCTGCTTATTTTTGTAAATCAGTTTGAGAGTTATATAACTTATATTGGATCTATAATCACTTTCATGACATGAAAGTTCCATAGCGAAGTTGAGTAACTGCCTATCCTTTTCTCGAAGTGATTCAGGCCATCTATGTACCTCTATTTCGTCGGTCATTTTGAGAATTTCTGTTGTACATAGATATCAACAATCTTAGCAAACATACTAAATTCTATTTCGTTATTATTCTTAGTTCGATGCATACGCAAATGTCATCTATTTTGCCACTCACTCACTAACTGACTGTAGTCGTAGAAAGCTGAAATCCAGTACACAGATTAAATCTTACTCCGAAATTATAAGAACCGTCTGAAACTTCTAAATTTCCATATATCTGTCCCTAAACTGAAATCGATTTCTATCCTGATAAGTACTTATACCTTAGATTTTCATTGTAGACGGAGCTTCATAAGTTTAACTAATGTGTTAAATTTTATTTCCTTCCTTTGGAATTTAGTGAAATAAAAAAAAAAATCATTAAATTTATCTGTACTTCCAATAGCCAATTAAACAAGTAATTTGGTACACACATATGGTTTCATCCATAAATCATAAGCAAATTTTGGTATTTTTTCTAGTATTTATTTAATTACTATCAAAAAACATTAAAATATCTGGCCCTATATTTAAGTTTAAATGCTTTGCTTTGGATGAAGTTATATGCCTGCGAATCATATAATGCATAGAGATCAGTAAGATTAATGAAAGTCGTAAATTTTATTTTGTTCCTACGCTTAGTTTGGAAGTTGCGTGTTATTTACTTGTGGTGGTCGGCAATCAGCATTGTTCGGCTACGGCGCACAACTGTTTGCAGAGAGTGGGGTGTTGTTTGCATTATTAGATACACTACATACTGATATTGCAGATTTTACTTGTATTTGGTAAATGGTACTCGAACGCCCATTGTTTGCAGAGAGCGTGGCATTGAAGCGATATTTCAATTTCAAAGTTTTGTGTCAAATAACGCTGCACAATAAACTTTACGAAGCTTATCGGAAAAATTATTTTAGCTAATTTTCAATGCACAAAGCGGCGTCAGTGAGGAATGGAAACATTTTAATAATAATATTAAAAAAAACATTATTCCTGGACAATGTAGAAATAAAGGGGACAGAAATTGCAAAAAAAAAAAAAAAAAAAAAAAAAAAAAAAATGTACTTCTTCTTAGTATTTTTACGCGGCATGTATGGATTGTTCTACTTTATCTGTATCAGCCAAGTCGATTCAACGGCGGCACTGCCTAATCTTTCCTTGAAGCGATTCGATTGACTGCTTCGCCGTCGCTCTTGTTGACCGATACTGCCGTCGCTGTTGGGAGACCCTATTTGGACGTCTTCTGAGGCCTCGTCTTCTTGTTTCTGTGGGTCTTCTTCTAGGTAGTCCTTTTCTCGTAGTGGGTTTAGTAAAAAAAGGGTGGGGGGGTGCGTCGGAAAAATGTCACCGGAGCGTGCGATCCATCGCAATTAAATAAGAAAATTAACAGTCACTGTTCTGTACTGGTATTCCATTATAAAACTTTAACATTTTTCTCAGTAGCGTTACGTACAGCTCACTTGCTATTAATTACAGAGCGTCTTGTTGAACATGCTCTTGTTATGATTACACCCAACAGGTTTCAATGTTTACTGTTTACTATGAGAGTATCGTGCAATTTGAAGTTCCACCACGTTGCAGTTTTACCGTCAGTTTTATCCAGGAAAATAACAAAAAACTAAAACCTTGAGAATCAGAAAAATATTATGCCTACAGATAGTATGAGAGAACGACAATTAACAATTTAAAATTTCCCTAGTTACGTTATTTTCCGAACAGAACTGTAAGTGTATTTGATCCCCTGGAACTAACAGTATCTTTGTAGTGACCCGTTATCAATCAGCTGTTTGTGCGTTGTGTGCTTGCTGTGACTTGTCAGTAATATTGTGCTATTCATCTCTCAATACGTGAAGAGGAGGTGATATGGAGCCAATAGAGGCTGTGTATATTACAGAAGAGGTGGGCCAGTACAATTAATCTGTTTATTGAGCTTTGTAAATGTAGTTGACATAATTAATATGCCTACGTATGCTATGACTGTACATCTTCTGGTGTATGTATTATTTGTTGTGAACATTTTTAACTGTAAATTGACAACTTTCCACATCCCTCAGAGCTAGTCTCTTATATTGGGATCAATGGATAGGTGAATGTATTGTGTTTAGTACAGTACATGAGTTGCTGATTACTGTTCTATAACAACATGGAAGAGCCTTTCATTCGCGATTACTTGGCAAGTTTGTTATTTACCTCTATGTCGCTAATGTACAATCCCGAGATTTTATTTACTAACTCGTATAAGCTGAATCACACGAAGTTTATCCTAGGTATAAATACGTCGTGTTTTAGTCGGTTGGAACGTATTAACAAATTACAGAAAATATAGGTAACGTTGTTTGAAGAATTTTCTTTTTCTCTGTAATTTGAATCTTTTGTTTTTAAGACTTAGTTTGTTGAAATAATCACTCAATGTCAATATGTTAAATTCGTGACTGTGAAAACAAAGCCCTGTTTCCAACACATTCATACAATGAAACTGGTATCAAGAATGTTAATTACCTTGAATGTCCTGTACGGTGATTTCAGTCCAGGATTGTTTTTTTCTGTATTTATGACTATCCAATCAGCAATATGTTGTAGATACTCAAGCTTGCGTGGATACGAATTTATATTTATGCGAAAGCTATTTTCTTGAATCTCTTACTCTCCTGTTTTATTTGGGCCTACACAAGTATAGTTCTGACAGTGTATTTCAATTTTATTATATATATTTATATATCTATTGTTCTATTGTTCAACATGACGGCAATGATTAAGATATACTTGTGTAAAATCACTAAATGAGAGAAAGTAAAATAGCTTCACCACATATGTCACTAGGAGTGATTTTACATGTTAGTATCCTCTTATTGCTTACAATAGGTCTGAGCAAAGTGTCATGGCAAATTATTTACATGTGTTGCGTTACAAAGAGATATGTTTGTGTTAAGTTAGTGCATGTTTGACTTAAACGCTTAACAATGGGTTGCTCCAAATAACATTGTTCTGATTACTCACTGATACTTCTTATCTGCAGATTTTTTTTATTTTATTTTTTTTTTTTATATTTTTAATTTTTTTTCGAATTATGAAACATGGCCAAATAAAAAAACTGCTCTAACAAGATTGTTGAGGTAAATATAAGTTCGAAATTCTTTTCACTTGCAGGGGTGAATCTGTAACGATATTTATGCTCTTCCCTACTGCAGATAATATGCATAGACAATTATGTATGGGTACTGTTTTATAACAGTCACAGTTTGTTTTGCTCACTGCAGCTGTTGCTATTTTATTGTGTGTTTACATTATTTACATGAGTTGATCACCTTACACTCCTGGACTTGTGGAGGCTTTATGTCAGGGGTAAACACTTTCTATGTGAGGTCATTCCTATCTGCACTGGCAAGACAAAAGTAATTATGCAACAAGTTTAATATTAAGTTTTTATTCAGATAATTTTGAAAGCCCCTGTTTAACAAAGATTGATTTTGCTGTTTTCCAGGTCATTAAGATTCAGGCTACATAGTAAAGGTAGTTATAATTCCACGAGAATGTCTTTTGCATGAAATTGAAGAGGTTTTTGACTGTTATTTTGTGGTTCTTTCAACAACTGGGAAAACCATTCTGTGCAGGACGCTGCATGAATTTCATGGCAGTGTGAGCCTGACCTGAAAGCCAGTTCACTGAATCAACATTATTCTCTGTTTGTAGTTAAAATATTTTCATGAAGTTAGTAGTTGGAGCTTATACTAATTGAGCTAGAACACGTGCTTACTGAGTGTCATATGAGTAATTCTTGCCTGCATTTTTATATCAACCTACACAGAGCACAGTGGGTGAGTGCAATACTCAGGCCTTGCAATCCAGAGGACACAGGTTTGAATTCCCGTCCGGCCATCCAAATTTGTATTTGCCATGGTTTCCCCAAATTAATATAGGTGGTTCTTTCAAAGGTTCCTTTGAAGGTCACAGTTTCCCTGGTTTTTGCACTGGACAAACTTTTTTTTAACTTGTTTGGTATCCACACTTCCTCCAGAGGTTGCTGTCTTTTCTATGAGAATGACCCTTCCTTACCAACAGGTTTCTTCCCTTCTATGGTATGTTTAATGCATTATGCAGTTATAAGAATTTTACCTCATTAAATGTGGAAATATCTGAGAGTATATTACAAAGAAATTAAAATTCAAGTACCTTGTCTATGTGACTGAATCTGCTGAACTTTTGTTGTTGAGTTAATTATTTTTCATGAGGGCAGAAGAAGTCTATTTGTATATCTACAGGGTGTTTCAAAAAGAATATACGTATTACAAAGTATTCTATTGTCCAAACTGTCAATCGCTGCGCCCCGGCTCGGCTATTGGAGAAACTAATACATAGTCTAGTTTATTTAATGGCCGCTAGATGTCAGTCATCTTGCGTTATTCTTGGTAACCGTCATATTTTTAAAATGGCTACTCCACAGCAGAAATCATTTTGTGTTATCGAGTTTGCGAAGTGCAATTCTGCGATTACAGTGCAATGACGTTTCAGGTTGAGGTACCAAATACATCCTCTGAATGGGTGGAACATTTGTAGATGGTATCGACACTTTGTAGATACTGGATATGTATGTAAAGGAAAGAGTCCTGCCCACCCTCGTGTTTCTGAGGCACATGTTACACGAATTCAAACTGCTTACCAACGTAGTCCTTCAAAATCAACTTGTCATGCCAGTCGGGAATTACAACTACCTACAACAACAATTTGGCGTGTTTTGAGACGCTGGTTGGTTATGAAGCCGTACAAGTTACAGTTGTTACAAGTTCTGCGTCCTGATGACAAACGGAAACGTGTGGCATTTTGTGACGAGATTAATGATGCTATTGACAATGATATCACTTTCACACAACGCATCGTTTTCAGTGATGAAGCGACTTTCCATGTTAGTGGTCAGGTAAACAAACACAATGTTCGAATTTGGGGTCTACAGAATCCACATGCAGTCATTGAACATGTACGAGATTCGCCTAAAGTCAACGTGTTTTGTGCGATATCCCGATCATCTGCTTACGGCCTATTCTTCTTTGATGGAAACACGGTTAATGGTCAGCAGTATCTCGCTATGTTACAAAATTGCATACTTCCGAGGCTGCATGAAGACAGCTTCATTTTTCAACAAGACGGGGCACCCCCTCACTGGAGTCGCCAAGTGTGTGAATATCTGAATGAAACTCTACCGAACCGTTGCATCAGCTGGGCTCCATGGTCACCGGATTTGACACCCTGTGACTTCTTCCTGTGGGGTTTCATTAAAGACGACATTTATGTACCACCACTCCCACAGAACCTTGAGGACTTGAGTAACCAGATCCATACTGCCGTAACATCAGTGACATGCTTGCCCGAGTATGGGAGGAATTTGAGTATCGATGTGATATTGTTCGTGTGGCTGATGAAGGACATATTGAACATCTGTAATCTGAACTTAAGAGGTTCGTAAATATGTGTGTAAAGTTTCATATTCATATGTCTTACAGTTTAATAAATATATGCATTTGAAATACGTATATTCTTTTTGAAACACCCTGTATATATCTATAAATGAGAAAACGAGAAAGTTTGGATGTGTGTTTGGATGTACTTCTGGAATCAATCACACCTTAATAATACAATACATTCATTTTCCATTGATACCAATATAAGAGACTGGCTCTGTGGGATGTGGAATGTTGTCAAATTACAGATAAACAGTTGCATAACAAAATAATAAGTACACCACTAGATGTACAGTCATAGCATACATCGTACATTAAACACTCCCATTACAAAATAATACATACACCGGAATATGTACAGTCATAGCATATATGGTACATTAAAAAAAAAAAAACCGTAACAAAATAATACATACACCAAAAGATGCACAGTCATAACATACATGGTACTGTAAAAAATTACATAACAAACTAAATACATACACCAGGAGATGTACAGTCACAGCATACATGGTAAATTAATTATGTAAACTATATTTACACAAGCTACTGGCAGTTATTTTTTAGATACCTTAGAAATAAATTCTTCAAAAGAGTAGAAGGAGTTGTCAAATAAAAATTCTTTCATTTTTTTGCTGAATTTATTCTTATCATCTACTAGACATTTAATGTGTGTTGGGAGCATATTGAAGATATGTATCCCTGAATATCAAACCCCTTTTTGAACTAATGACAATGACTTGTAAATCTTGTGAAGATCATTTTTACTTCTAGTGCCATGATTGTGTATTTTACTATTAGTTTCAAACAAAGTATAATTGTGACTACGAAGGACATTAATGTGTATGCATACTCAGACGCTAATGTTAAAATCTCTAACTTCTTGAACAGCTCTCTACATGAAGTTCTATTGCTAACCCCACACATAATTCTTATTACACATTTTTGGGCTCTGAACACTTTGTCTCTATGGGTAGAATTGCCCCAGAATATTATTCCATATGACAATAAGGAGTGAAAATATGCAAAATAAACTAGCTGCCTCATAAGGAGATCACCTAAAGCTGAAATTGTATGAATTGCAAACGTGGCTGCTCCCAATCGCTTTAGTAAGTCAGAAAAATGTACTTTCCTATTTAAATTATGATCAATATACAAACCTAGAAATTTCACACTCTCTACCTCTTGAATGGACTGGCCTGCAAATTTTATGTCTATATCAAGTGTTAATCTGTGTGATGTACTGAATTGCGTATACTGAGTTTTATCAAAATTTAAAGACAAGCCGTTAGCTGTAAACCATTTATTAATCAGTTCGAAGACATAATTTGAAATATATTTTGTAGATAAATCTGGAGTGTTTTTAATTCCTATGTTTGTGTCATCTGCAAATTGGACAAATTTTAAGTTTTTAGATGAAACACAGGGTAGATCATTTATATGTATTAAAAACAATAGTGGCCCCAATATAGAACCCTGAGGTACTCCACATCTGATTAATTTCCACTCAGAAAACAGTGGGCCTCTTAAGGCAGCCTTAAAATTCTCCATTAACACTTTCTGTGTTCTATTTAGAAGGTAAGAACTAAACCATTTATTAACAATGCCATCTAAACCATAATACTTAAGTTTCTGTATCATAATTTTATGATCTACACAGACAAATGCTTTAGATAAGTCACAAAAAAATTCCCACAGGAATCAATTTATCGTTTATTCCTTCTAAAATATTGTCAGTGAATGCAAATATAGCTTGTTCTGTTGAATGACCCTTTTGAAAACCAAATTGTGATTTAGTTAGAATATTATTATTTTTAGATGTTCATAAACTCTATTGTACATTGCTTTCTCAAAAACTTTGGAGAAGGCTGTTAGTAATGAAATTGGTTGGTAATTCGATATGGCTGCCTTACCTCCCTTTTTATAGAGTGGTTTAACTACAGCATACTTAAGCCTTTCTGTAAAAGTACCCTCAAGTATAGATATATTAAATAGATAAATTAATATATTACTTAATTCTGTGGAGCACAATTTAATTAATCTGCTGGAAATCCCATCATAACCACTTGAGTATCTGCACTTAAGTGATATGTTAATTTTTCTTATTTCTTCTGGAGTAGCTAATTTTATAGACATAGAGTTAAATTTTTCTTGGAAGCCTTTTTTGATAAAATCCATACTGTGTGTCACTGAGCTATTAGCAGTCAACTTATCAGCAACAGACAAAAAATGTTTATCAAATTTATCAGCAATTGAAAAAATAGATTCTACTGAATTTTCTTTGACAAAAATATCATTACTTGTTTGATTACTCTTTCCTGTTTCCTTTTTTACAATGTCCCATATTGTCTTAATTTTATTTTCAGAATCATGAATTTTATGTTGGTAGTACATACTTTTAGATTCTTTAATAACCTTTTTCAATATTTTGCAGTACTGTTTGTAATGTGTTTTAACATAAGCATTTTCACTGTTCCTAGAGGCAATATACAACTTCCTTTTATTAATGCATGATGTTCTAATGCCAATAGTTATCCAAGGCTTTTGTTCTTTTTGAGAAGCACGACAATTTTTCAAGGGGAAGCAACTTTCAAAGAAATTTAATACAATGTTACTAAAAATGTTGTATTTTTCATCCATACCTTGAGCACTGTAAACCTGTTCCCAGTTTGTGGTATTCAGGCACTTTCTAAAACAAGTAACTGACTCATCATTTATTACACACTGAAGTTTAAAGACATTACTCTTAGTGCTAGTTCCTATTGAAGTGTTGATGATTAAAAACTGGGCATCGTGATCCGAAAGTCCATTGATGGATGGCTTGATGGTTGAATTTTGAGGTATCTAGGAAAACATTGTCTATAGCTGAGTGACTATTACTCATTATTCTAGTTGGAAAATTAACTACCTGAGTTAAATTGAATGAACTGACTAATGATTCTAACATGACTTTACAGGGTAAGTTATTTAGAAAATCTACATTAAAATCACCACATACGACTATGTTGACTTCTTTTCTGCTTAAAAACGTTAATAAGAGTTCAAACTGGTTCATAAAAACAGAAAAGATTCCTGATAGTGCTCTATATACTGTTACTATTATGAAAATTTCATTATTGAAACTTAGCTGTGTAGCACAGGCTTCAAAATGTTGGTCAACACAATATTTGCTAATACTTATATCCTCAAAACTATAACCATTTCTAACATAAGTGACAACTCCTCCTTTCTCCAAGTTCGTTCTACAATAACGAGAAGCTAAATTAAAGTCATTTACATTTGACATACCTATTCCTGAAATTATATGGTGTTCAGACAAGCATAAAACATCAATTCTATTGATATCATTTAATTCATTTATGTGGACTAGCAATTCATCCACTTTATTTGTTAACCCTCTGATATTCTGATATAATAAATTAATCCCTACAAAATTTTTAATTTTGGCATCTGAAAACTCATTATTGTTTAAACTAATTTCTTTTAAAACTCTCTGCCTAATACATGATCCTAATCTAAAAAAATTGGTGTCATTAACTTTGCAACATACTGCTATCAAGATAACCATCGACAAACACAGACAAAACAATGTAATAGAAATCACGGTAGGGTACATATATAGAACTGGCATCAATTCTAGTGCCTGTTACAACTAATATATAAAAAAAGTTAATGTGTTGTCTAGCACCTGACAGAAAGCACATTTTTATGTCCGAATGGTAATGTACAAATTTCCACGGTGCTGTAGTATAGTGCCATTTATATCTTCTGTACTGAAATATTCTAAAATGTCTCATTTGCCACATTTAGTAGTATGGCTGGCATACTATGATTCAAATTATAAACTCACATTTGCTAATCTGATTTGAAATATCATAAATCCAACCCTATAACCAATTTCCACATTTCAAGAAATCACTGGGATCTGCAACGAACTAATACTCTACGAATGGTATTAATAAATACGTATTCTGCACGCCTCAATAAACTGTTTTAAAGAAACAAACTTACATCCTGTTCACTTTTTGCCATATTTGTTGATTCTATATCTCCCTCGTTACTCGTCTTCACACCGTATTATATTATACTATAAACAACAGGATTCTTCATCCACCAAACTTGTTACAAGATAGGGTCATAGGAATGGCCGAAAAATAACGTCGCAGCTACATTCACAACGTGACCGGAAAGTCACAGTGACAAAAAGTAACTTTGACAGAATCTGGACGTGACTGAGTAACGTTCACGTGATAACATTTTAGACGCAAACTGCGATCTGCGGAGAATCACAGTTTCAAGAGAAAGTAGCAGAAATGAAGATGTTACTTGGTCACAGTCACGTTATACGTGATAACATTTTAGGCACAAACTGTGATCTGCGGAGGATCGCGGTTTCATGAGAAAGTAGCAGAAAAGACTTTACTTGGTCACGGGCACATCATAAGTGATATCGTTTGGTATGATACTGTGAATTCTGAATTATAATGTAGACTAAACTGTCAGTTTTGTACCAGTAATTAGCCTCTCGTTTTTAACAAAAATAGTGGATCAATTTAGAAGAAAAATGGACTAAAGCCTTCTTGGTCCGTTTAAAGTTGACAAAACCATGTTATCTGTGAAAAAAATATAACTAAATACGATACTTAAATAAAAAATTATTAAAATCACAGCTATTTGTCATTAAGTACAAGTTTAGTGTATTGAAAGGAAATTTGATCAATACTTATTTTAAGAAATCGTGCTATTTTCATCCTTAATTTCTTCTACAGTGTGGTAGAGCAAACATTATGTTAAATGATTGCACCACCAGTCTTATTAAAGTAGCTGGAACTTTTTTTTAACAATTCCTAATTTTTAGAATTAAAATGGACCATAATATAACCGCACATCCGTGTGAGGAATTTCCTTCTACAATAGGGATTGCAGTTGACAGGATGAGTTCTGAATATAATAAGAATTCTTTGTATCCAAATTACATTTTCAGAGGATTTCTTAGCAGTATGGATCCAACATAACTTCTTGATTATGAGGTCCAGTCAGATAACCAGTACATCATTAGGTAGATACTGACATGGTTGTAGATACATCATTGTTGTTTTGTAAAATATGTTTGTTTTGGGTTACTATTATAAAAAAAGGTACTATTTTTTTTTTATACTATATGCAAACAGTGAAACCATTTCTGCTTGTCAGGCTTTCTAGATTAATTTATCCTATGCAATACTTGTCACAAATTTTCATCTATTACGGAAGTAATCTATCTGGCTCTGTTTTCTGTAGCTACTAATTTCTCTGCATATCTCCTCCCTCTCATACCCTGCAGTTTTGGATACCTCAGAATGCATCCAGTCAAAATGACATTGACTCGCATTTTTTTTTTTCAGCACCTTCCCATTTGTGTTTCACCACACCTTCTTATAACTGAAATTTAATGAACTTAAATAAAAAAGTTATATTACACCAAAAACTGCAATATTAAATCTGAAAGAGGATATACTGATTATATCCCTGTACAAATAATATTCATTCAGAAACTGTTTGAATAAAAATAATATATTTTTTTCCCTTGACAGTTGGAATTCATTAAGGCATATATCATTTAATTATATTAAAAACTTAGTCCAGACCTGAAGGTTGGCTGGATCATCCACAAGGCCATTGTGTCAGGAAAGAACAACCAGTTCCTTTTTCTCTGGGACCTACATTTTAACATTGAATCTGAACCACTATTAGCTTTGTCTAAAACCACCAAGTAAAAACAATTAATTCTTGCAGTAGCGTATATCTAAATTGCCCATTCTATCATTGCATTGGTAATTGTGTTAATTAGTAGATAAGAGTTGTAGGAACCAGACGTTTGAGTAAAGAATAATAGTAAGGAAAAACCATCTTATCTATACACTTATTGTATTTGCAGATAGTTTAAAAGTATGACTAACTGTTATATATTACACCTAAAAAGTAAATACAGCTTTCACATCACTGAACTTCTGTTTTAACATAACTGCAGGTTCATTGGTCATTAAACATTTTCCACAACTCTTTTTATTTTAGTCAGAATTTTACTTAAAACCACAGTTTGTATTTCACTGCCCTAACAGAAGATGAGAATATTTAAAACATCAGTACTGGCTAGCATTTTCTGAAATAATGTATACATATTTTTATAAGGTTTATACACATAATGTAATGCATATCTTCAAATTGACCCTAATATTGCTAACAGTAATGAAAATAAAAATGTCAGCAACTGCTTACATATTCTGTGTTCTATAAACTGGACAGGTACAATTTAGGAACTACATAATTTTCACTAAAGGCAAGGAATTATTAGACAATGTTTACCTAATGTTTAAATGTGTTTTAGACAGATAAATGTTGATAGTTAGGTCTGGATGTAACATGAAATTAATATATGGAAAAAGAATTTCCTGCACTTCTTGAAGAGTTGTAATTTGGAGATTGGCATTATGATAAACTTCTGAACACATTTTTTTTTTTTGCAATGTGCTAATTTTTAAGGGATAGGCCTATAATGTGTGTACAATGATTACTTACAGGAAGAAATTTGGTTTTAAGACTATTGTACCCCTTCTTTTGCCTTGAGTCATTTCAAAATCTCTGTAAAAATGTTAAATGGTATAGCAAATACCACACAGTAGAGAATTTATGATGAATATAAGGACGATGTAATGAAAAAAAATCGTGATTATCAGTGCAGTAATTACGCTTTTTTTAAAAAATATTTTAACAGTAATTGTTTGGGAACCACTGTATTTGAATTCTGAGATGAAAAATTATAACTGCTCTTGTTGTCAAACAGTTTACACTTGTAATGTCAGAAAAAGTTATTATGTTTATCTCATTTTGTAAAATAATTTGGGTAGTATTATATTAAAACATTTACAATAAAAATATAGGGTTTTTCAGGGTAACTATAATTTATTTCGAAGAGAGAAACGTTCCAATTGCACAAATTCCACAGATTCCCAATAAACAATAAAAGCGTAGGCTGACAATATTTTGTTATTATTCATGAAAGGAAAATAAAAACATTTTGCACCCAGGAAGTAGTAACTACTTATTGGTAAACGCAAATTAAAAATTTCACACCCAGTAGACTGAATGCACTCTAAAACTATTGCCTCTGCTCTAAACGTGACTTTTCGGTTCTGTTTCACTGTGACAGTGATTTTCTACGCGTTGCCACCTGGTGGCAGGTATCAGCACAATTCCCCAGACGTGACAGTCACAGTTTAGCCTCATTTCCATATAAAACGTCACTGAATGTCGTTACTTTTCACTGTGACTGTGATTTCGTACATATTGCCATCTGGTGGAAGATACTGACACTATCGTTTCGACGTGACAGAGTCACAGTTAAAAATCATTGTGACTTTTAAGTCACTGTGACAGATATCACAGTGACAGGAAAGTAGCAGTATATTAATAAATACGTATTCTGCCCGCCTCAATAAACTGTTTTAAAGAAACAAACTTACCTCCTGTTCACATTTTGCCATATTTGTTGATTCTATATCTCCCTCGTTATTCGTATTCACACCGTATTATATTATACTATAAGCAACAGGATTCTTCATACACCAAACTTGTTACAAGATGACAAATGCAAAGAACATAAACTTTGAAGACGAAACATTCCACTGTTGATTTGGTAGGTAATAAAGGACCGCTTTGCTATTTTTTTTTTTAATGTTTTATGGTTTGCTTTTCAAATTTATTCGAGCGAATCTGTGTTGAAAAGTACATTTAGTGTTATAAATTCATTAAATTATTTCTAACTAATTTTAAACTTTAATTTAATTAAATTGTAAAGCAGCAAACGCTCCAGTCAAAATTTCCTTAAAATTCTATCCCGTCTCTTGCAATTTTATCTTAAATTAGACTAATATATTTAAGAAAGCATTTAAGAAGCAATTCCTAGCCCATAATCATAACAACCTTTAATTATTTATTGTTGTTTCTAATAAATCTACGATTCTTTTCCTCTCCCTTTTACGAATGTTGACCGAACTAATTAGTTACACTGTCTATATAACCCTGCAGCTATTCACAGTAGGCCTAACCTCCCATGTTAATGCTATTATAAACCATTACACCTGCAAACAATCTAACTTTTGACGGACGTCCATTAACATCATAATGCAATAGGGTAATGAATAGGATTGGCCACTTTATACTACCTTGGCCTAATCCAATTTTCACTTCAACATCTTCTGATACTGCATTTAAGTTCATAACTTTTCATTTCGGAAGATTTCTTACATGGAGCAAAAGACTTTTTCAACCACTCCATTGCTTGTACCAGAGACAATGCTTTTACATTCTTTTCTTTTATGAAATACACTGAACAGCCAAGGGAATTAAATAACATACTTAATGGTGTGTTGGTCCATCTTTGGAGCGCAATATAGCAGCTACTCGGCGTGGCATGGACTCTAAAACTCCTTTTTAGGTTTCCAGAGTTGTCTGACATCTGGAGAATACTCCAGATCAATAATCTTCCACATGCTATAGAAATTTGGATTTTCGTGCAGCACTATTAGTTGAGGATGTGGTTAGGGTGAACTTAGTCTGCACCAGAACTACCACCAGAGGCAAAAACAAAGATTTCACATTATATTTAAAAGCACGATAATTTCAATATGCTAGAAGCTTACATCGCGATTTAAGATGTCAGTGACTTGGCACTCATACTAGCAGCTTGAATTACTAATTAAAAACTAAATTGCTCGTACCTTATACTGTAAATAGGAAGTGCGGGAAATAGTATTGATAGAAACGGGAGTTATAGTATAGAGAGTGACCTGAGGAAGGTGGTGAAGGAGGCACAGCATACCAGGGTGGAGCTCATGCAGGTCCTAAGTCGCCATGACCGGCCACAATTTAACTGTGAGGCGGGTTAATGTGGAAACGGAAGTGCTACTTGGGAAAGGCATTAGTTCTGTGTTGAGGGTTGTGCCTGTGAACACCATTGGTAGGTGGGGTTTCACTAGGCATGGCCTACACCTAAATAGAAGGGGGAAGGGAGTACTTTCTGAGTTGTTAGCTAAAGCAGTGAGGGAGCCCGTTTCCAGTGATGATGGGGTCAGGACTGTGCCTTTTTTAGGTTAGCGGCTGCTGGTGAAGGGACAGAAATAGATTATCAAAGTGATACTGATTGCAGATTCGCGATTGGGAAAGTCACAGATATTAAAGAAATAGATGAAATGGCTGAAACAATAACTGACTGCGGTAAAAGTGGGAAAGAGGAGATAAATTCTGAAAATGTAAAGCCAGTAGTAAGGGTATTAATGGTAAACTGTAGAAGTATAATGAACAAAGTAATCGAATTTGCAAACTTAATAGAGATGCACGATCCACAAGTAATAATTGGGGTAGAGAGTTGGTTAAAAGAAGAAGTACCTGACAGTGAGGTTTTTCCTGATGGTTACAGAGTGTACCGCAGAGATAGAGGAGCAATTGGTGAGGAGTCTTCATACTAGTTAGCAAAAACTACCACAGTTCACTGGCGTTCATAGATCAAGACCATGAGTTACTTGGGGTAGATTTCTGGGGTAATAAAAAAGAAAAAAATCAGAGTGTTGGCTGTTTACCGCAGTGGAAGAATGACAGAAGAGGAATAGGCTCTTGGAGAGAAATTAAATTCATACACAGATTTCAGAGGTGAGAATAGAATGATCATCATTGGCGGGGATTTAAATTTACCAGGTGTAAACTGGGAAGGGAATAAAGGAACAAAGAATTGCAAATATCTTAATAAGGGAAGGAGGATTTACACAAGTGGTTGAGCAAAACACTAGGGGACAAAATATTTTGGATATATTTCTAATTAAGCCCGATGAAAACCTTTTGAGATATCAAGTAACTGAAGGTATAAGTGATCATGAAGCAGTTCTGATGGATATTAGAGGATTCAGTAAACCAGCAGCCAAAATTGAAGAGGGAAATGGGTACTATTATAAAAAGGCACAGGTTTCAAATTTGAAGAGATATTTCAGAGAACAATTCAGCAAATGGAAGGAAGGCTCAGGTACAGTAGAGTCTAGGTGGGAAGAGTTCAAGGAGATAATAAGAAAGGGGGAAGAAAAATGTATTCCAAAGCAGAAAATAAAGAGAAGTAGAGAACCTATGTACTATAATAGGGAAGTGAGGAGGTTAAAGAGGTTGGTAAGAAAAGAACATAACAGAGTTAAGAGACAGCAGGGTAGTAGGGAATATTTAAAACAACTAAACAAGGACTTAATAACAGCAAAGAAAATGGCTAAAGATGGGTTTATGAAGAGTATTGTCAGTGCAGGAGGACGATCGACTGATGCATCTAGAAATTTCTATCGCTATATCGGAAACTGAGGGGAAGGGAGGGTGTAGAGATACTTATAGATAAGGATGGAGAAGAAGTTACTGGCGATTTGAAAAAGGCAGAGATTTTAAGTAACTGGTTCAGTGAAAGCATTAGGGACAATGAATCAGAAACAGGAGGGTCTAATTCGGAGAACGAGCTTAACAACACAATTAGAAATGACGATAGTAAAAAATGTGATATCCATCCTGAGGAAATCATGAAGGAAATAAGAAAGCTGAAAAAAACTAAAGGGGCTGGTGAAGATAATATTACTACAGATATCTTAAAGATAGCCGGATGTGACATTGTACCTTATCTTGAATTATTATTTAAATTGAGTCTAGACCCCTGCTGCTTACCACAGGACTGGAAAAGTGCAATAGTAGTACCGGTACATTAGGGAGGGGTGAGAAATAGAGTTGAGAATTACAGGCCAATCAGTTTGACATCAGTGGTAGGTAAATTAATGGAAAGATTGATATGCAGTCACATCAGAAATATAAGTGAGGAACCTAAGTGGTTTTCAAGCAGGCAACATGGTTTCAGGCAAGGATATTCATGCGAATCTCAGTTGGTGGGATATATGCAAGATATTTCAGATGAAATGGACAAGGGAGGCCAAATTGATAGTGTAGCACTAGATCTGTCTAAGTCGTTTGACAGAGTAAGCCATAAAATGGTAGTAAATAAGGTAAAAACCACTGGAGTTGATTAGAAAGTCATTTGCTGGGTAGAAGAATTTTTAAAAGGTAGAAAACCGAAAGTTAGGGTAGGAAAATGTAGTATCAAAAGAAGTGGAAGTAAAAATGGGTGTGCCACAGGGTGGCGTACTGGGACCATTGCTATTCATTATTCTAATGAATAATTGTGTTGATTGTTTACTATCTGAAATTAGATTGTTTGCAAATGTCATAATGCTGTATAAAAGAATCAAAACAATAGAGGATTGTAAACAGTTGCAGGGTGATCTGGACAGGATATCTAATTGGGTTGGTAAACATGGAATGAAGATAAATGCAAAGAAGAGTCAGCTTATTAGATACACAAATAAAAAACAAAAGGTTAATTATGAATGTAAGGTGGGGAAAGAATTGCTTGTTGAATACTTGAAATGTAAATATCTTGGAATTACTTTTGATAACAAACTTAACTGGGCAGGACACATAGGACAGGTGGTAGGAAAAGGTTTCAAAGTTCTGCACTTGTTGGAGAGAGTGATGAGGGGAGGTACGAGAGAAGTAAAGGAATTGGGTTAAAAAACTTTAGTCAGACTATTTCTCGAATATGGTAGTGTAGTATGGGACCCTGATTTTACGTATCAAATACAGGAGTTGGAGAGGGTGCAAAAAAGGGCTGCTAGATTTGTTTCTGGAAATTATCGCAGAATACAATTAGTGACGGATATGATAAAGGAGCTGGAATGGGATTCATTGCAAGACAGGAGGAGGATGAGGAGGGTCATGGGAGTGTACAGGGCATGTACTGGCGATGAGGTCTGGAAAGATATTGCAATAGTTATGAAAAGTAGTGCATGGAAGGGAAAAGATGACCATGACCACAAGCTGGCACTCGATTTCAGGCACAAGGGTGTGGGAAGATTCTCTTTTTTATGTAAGGGTGTCAGGGATTGGAATGAGTTCCCAAGAGAAATGATGAATAATTTACCGAAAACTTTGAAGGAATTTAAAGATAAAATTTGTAGAGGGCAAATGTAGGTAGGTGCAGGATAGGGGGAACATGAGTGTGTAGGGAAATTGCCACTGTATCCTGTGCTCCATTGCAATTAAATTAAATATAACTTTCAGTTGTAATTTTGGTCCGGGATGCATTTCTGTCTAATCACAAACTCCGCAAATATTGCAGCCACAAAATCAATGCTTGAATCACATTCGCATTAATGCTTTCACTGCGATATCAACTTGACCTAGTACTTGTAACTGAATTGTGATTTATATTATAACTACAAATACGTATTTTCACCGGAGCGCCATTCTGGCTGTTTATTTCATTTTATTCTTCAAGCTAAATACCGACGGATACCATTATTTAACTTTTTACATGAGTTAACGGAAGTTGTTTTTAACGGGCAGACAGTAGCATACACATCCATTCTATTCCATCCTTTTTGAATGATTGCATTATTAAAACTTTTATTACTGCAAATTGTCAAGTCTGTTTTACAAAGTTAAGTACTTAGTGATTTGGTCCCTGAACTATGTGTTTGAAAGACTTAGAGATGAGTAGACAGATACCTAATGGGTTGGTAAACCGAAGGGAATCGGGGCTTTCTTTGGTAGCTGTTTCGTTATTGCCATCTTCCAAAGATTTGGATACACTCCCGATAATATCGAAAAATTAAAAGTTTTTATAATTGGTGCCATTATTTCTATCATATTCCTATACATTTTAATGTTAATTTCATCCACAATTTGATGAGTGCAATAGCTTTCTTGAATTCTTGTGCGGTCATGTGTGTTAAATAAAATTTTTGCGTGTCGTTTATTAGCGAATTTAGTGAAGTATTTCTACTG
>JARYHS010006964.1:14489839-14509357 GCA_031002005.1 Vandiemenella viatica | reverse complement strand
GAGACCGTCGACACTGTTTCTGGTGGGACGCAGTGGCGGCGACCTGATATAACACACGGCTTATCACGCGCTCAGACTGATAAGCCTCTCACCTGTCCACTCAAGGCATTCCAATCTCTAAACCGTCGCATAGAAACTTCGCCGCATCTTCAATTACAGCCTTAAAGCTAAGTTTGTTTAAACCAAGCGTGGTGGGTGAACAGCTAACGTTCTGGCCTCGCATTCAGGAGGACGCTGGTTCGAAACCCGGCCGACCATCCAGATTTTCCATGGTTTCGCCAAATCACTCCAAGCGAATGCAGGGATGATTCCTTCGTAATGTCGTAGTCATAGTCGAATGACTCCCCGTTCCAATGTCCTCAGCCCTTTCCCGCTTCTAATGACCTCAACGTCGACGAGGCGTAAAACATAAGCAATTTTTTATTTAATTCTAAGGCTAAAGAAATGCTGCTACATATGTCTCACAATAATTACCTCTCCTCAGTACTAAAGTAATTGTCATTTGTATGGGGGAGAGTTAATTACTAACGGTTACATATGTTTATTAAAATTCTTAAAAGTATAAAACAGTTTGTAGATAGTAAAGATATATTTAAAGAAAAAGTGCTGATTCTTTTTTTTATTTTTATTTTATTTTTTTTTAGCTCCCCTCACGAATTCGTTCGAAGGAATTAATTGAATCTAAAATGCCTCTTCCAGAGTTTAGTTGTGAAAGTAAGACTCATTATTATTCATCTTGTATGTACATATATTGAGCATAACCTGTTCCAAATCCTAGAGGTCGTTCCTCAACAGGGATTTACGGAACTAGCGCGATAGCTAAAATAAATACATTATCTTTGGACTGGAGTGGTGTCGTGATTTATCGCCTTGTATAGTTACAAAGTGCTGGCACACATTCAGCATTATCAGGAAATTTCCTTGTCTCCTGCCCTAGGTTCCATCCTTCTGTTCTGGGCTCAAATAACAAATAGCTGCATGTTTCCATGAATTACCGCAATTTTTTTTCTTTTTTTTTTTTTTTTTTTTTTTTAACTTCTTTACGTCTCTCAACAGCAAGGTCTTTAGAGACGGTAAAGGATAGGGGCAAGGAATGGGAAGGAATTCGGACATGGCCTTTTTAAGGAAGCATCCCGGCATTTGCCTGGAGTGATTTGGGAAACCATGGAAAACCCAAATCTGGATCCCCGGACGGGGATTCGAACCGTCCGTCCTCCCGAATGCGAGGCCAGAACGCTATCCGTTACCCGCCACTGTAAGGTTCAGACCCGACAGCTGAACACTCGAACCTCTCCTCTAGCTTGCACTCTACTGTGAGAAATCTAACGTTGTGTGTAGGACAACCAGACTTTCTGTAATGAACGCACGAATGATATTTAAGTAGATAAATACAAAAGTATGAGGTAACAAGCTAGTAGTAAACTTTTCATCAGTGAAAATCGCACACATAGCGACTAAACAACTTGGACGTTTATGATACCTGATCAGGGGCGGATCCAGGGAGGGGGGGGGGGGGTGGCTAAGGGGCTCAAGTACTCTCCGCCCAAAAAGTATCTGGGTCCATCTCCGACATTGTATTTCTTTTCTTTTTTCTTTTTCCTACGAATTTGAGGCGCGAGGAGACTATAAATACTACCCTTTTCCCGTCTCAAGCCTCCAACAAAGCCAAAATCCACTATAACCAAGCCCCACCCAACTAAAATCCACTCAAGCCAAGCCATCCCCTCCCCCCAAACCAAAAGTCAGCTCTAGCCCCTCCTACCGAGCGGGGCGGTTTAAGGGTTAGCGTTCTCGCCTCGCATTCGGGAGGACGGTGGTTCGAATCCCCGTCCGGGCATCCAGATTTGGGTTTTCCATGGTTTCCCCAAATCACTCCTGGCAAATGCCGGGATGCTTCCTTCAAAAGGCCATGGCCGAATTCCTTCCCATTCCTTGCCCCCATCCTTGCCCCCCATCCTTTCCCGTCTCTAAAAGACCTCGATGTTAAAAAGAGACGTAAAGCAGTTACAAAAAAAAAAAAAAAATAGCCCCTCCCATACCAAAATCCTGGATCCACCCCTGTACCTGATGGTGAACGCTTCCCAGGATGTATCACGTCTCTTAAAGATTATTTTTCGCGGGTATTAGATGTGCTCTATTTTGAACACTGAATAAATGGTTCAAGCGTACAAAAGTTTTTAAATACAGAAATAAGCTATCCACATTAACCAACCAACCCTCTACTGACAATACGCACGGGTATTGGTCATTAAAGTCTGATAATTTCTTTCAGACGAAAAATCAGTGACAGGGGTTTGTTCCCTCTTCGCAAGAAAATAATCAGTTAACTTTTGCAGCTGATCATTTTATTTTACAGCATTAAGAGTATAGAAAAAATACAAGTAAAGAGCATTACGGGAAATCGCAAGAACTTCGGAAATACGAAATTTTCTGCGGCGGTGATAATCCAGTTCATACATAACTTGAGGTGGGTTGAGCATCCGTTCTACTTCGAATTACATACAGAAAAAAGTAATACCAAATAGTGTGTGCTTAAGCCCATAAGATAAGAATAAACTTGCATAAATAATACAAACTAAGAGTGCATCTAATGAAAAAATATGAATAATTGCCATTGATTAACAACATGTTGTAAGAGTGAAATATTGAAAAAACGTTTGGAAGCAATGCTAGATATGGTGTTTCATCGTACTCTGCGCTAGATCTTTTTTCAATAAAACTGAATTAATTTAGTTTTACATTCTCCACTTTGTAATAGTTTTCAGAGCTTAGTTAGTCGGCTCCAGCTACGTGGACTGGCAGACGTGTGGAGTGTGTTTCTTCCTTATCTGCGTGAGAACCAGCTGAGATAATGCGGATAAGTGGCACATGACACTCGGCTCAGTCGAAAGATTTCGAGATTGCTCTGCCCTGCATACACTATGTAGCTGATGCAATATCTGATATACATGCGGCAACAACAACATGGAGTAAACTGACTCAACAGTAAATTAGTCAGTTAACTTTCATAGCCGATAGTTTTATTTAGCAATATTGAGAGAAAAGGTAAACTTCAAACAAACCGCGTCGCGAGAAACAATCGCAACTATTCTGAGTACAACAGAAAACTAAATTTTCTGAAATGCGGGTATTCTGAAGAATGTTCATACAGTTCCTCCATAATAGCTTGACGTGGGTCGAGCATCCATCCTGCTTCGAAATCACAGACAGAGCATGGCAGGACAACAGGGAGGGTCCACGCGTCGCGGACAATCGCGTCTCGTTATGATTTTGGTCTAGAAGTGCTCTTACAAATATTTCGTAGAAATTGTACGTAAAATGGTCGAAAAGAAAAACGTAATACAAAATAATAGTGTGCTTGAGCTGATAAGGTAATAATCAAACTTATGTACATAATGGGGGACTAAGAATGCGTCTAATTAAAAAATGAATAGTTGCCATTGATTAACATCATGTGAAGGAGTGAAATATCGATAGATCCTCGAAAACAAGTGACGTGTTTTGCCTACTAGAAACAGTGGTTTTATAACATACTAGATGGTACCCACGACTTCGTTCGTGATTGTAAAGAATTCATATTGACAGCTATAGACATCTAACCACCATAGTGCACGATGGGAGACACGATAATATTACCATACACAAATACCAGTCTTCTGCGCTATGTAGTTCCGGCAGCAAAGTAAAATTTACGGATACACACAAGTCTTTGGATGAAATACGAAAATATTCATGATCGATCAATTTCAAACACCATATCTCACACACTCCCAAAGTTACCGAATTTCGGCCAACGTTGTGATCAATGGGAGACTCTGTGTTACTACCACACACAAACGCCAGTGATCTGCGATTGATAGTGTTCACTTAAAAGTGATACACCGTGACACATGCGTCTTTGGCAGAAATATGAAATTGCCGCAGGTCGACCATTTTCATCCCCCATATCTTCCACACCCCCATAGCTACAGACTTCTAACAACCATAGTGTACGACAACAGACACGATTCTACTACCACACATAAACACCAATGCTCTATGCTATGTAGTCGTGGCAGAAAAGTGAAATCTGCGGAGACACATGCCTTTCGTCGAAATACGAAAATATCCTTGGTCGGGCACTTACAACCACCATATCTCCCACACAACCACAGTTTCTGCAATTCGGCCGGTGTTGTGATCGAAAGGTGACTCTGTGTTACTACCACACACAGACGCCTGAGATCTGTGATCGATTGTTTTCGCCGAAAAGTGATACACCATGACACTTTTGTCTTTGGCAGAA
The DNA here is from genome assembly GCA_031002005.1 of Vandiemenella viatica. NCBI lineage: Eukaryota > Metazoa > Arthropoda > Insecta > Orthoptera > Morabidae > Vandiemenella > Vandiemenella viatica. The sequence goes on along the minus strand of JARYHS010006964.1, from coordinate 14,505,072 downwards.
GTATGAAATTGCCACACGTCGACCACTTTCAACCCCCATTCCTCCCACACCCCCATAGCTACCGACATCTAACAACCATAGTGCACTACATGAGATACGATTCTACCACCAAACACAAACACCAATGCTCTATGCTATATAGTTGTGGCAGAAAAGTGACATATGCGGAGACAGTGGAAATACGAAAATATGCTTGGTCGGCCACTTACAACCACCATATCTACCACAGTAACACAGTTTCTGAAATTCGGCCGCTGTTGTGATCGAAAGGTGACTCTGTTATACAACTACACACAAACGCCAGTTATCTTTGATCTATAGTTTTCGCTGAAAAGTGATACACCATGACACTTTTGTCTTTGGCAGAAGTATGAAATTACCACACGTCGACCACTTTCAACCCCCATTTCTCCCACATCCCCATAGCTACCGACATCTAACAACCATAGTGCACTACATGAGATACGATTCTACTACCAAACACAAACACCAATGCTCTATGCTATGTAGTTGTGGCAGAAAAGTGACATATGCGGAGACAGTCGAAATACGAAAATATTCTTGGTCGGCCACTTACAACCACCATATCTACCACAGTACCACAGTTTCTGAAATTCGGCCACTGTTGTGATCGAAAGGTGACTCTGTTCTACTACTACACACAAACGCCAGTTATCTGTGATCTATAGTTTTCGCTGAAAAGTGATACACCATGACACTTTTGTCTTTGGCAGAAGTATGAAATTGCACAGGTCGATTAGTTTCAACCCCCATATCTCCCACACCCCCATAGCTACCGACATCTAACAACCATAGTGCACTACATGAGATACGATTCTACCACCAAACACAAACACCAATGCTCTATGCTATGTAGTTGTGGCAGAAAAGTGACATATGCGGAGACAGTTGAAATACGAAAATATTCTTGGTCGGCCACTTACAACCACCATATCTACCACAGTACCACAGTTTCTGAAATTCGGCCACTGTTGTGATCGAAAGGTGACTCTGTTCTACTACTACACACAAACGCCAGTTATCTGTGATCTATAGGTTTCGCTGAAAAGTGATACACCATGACACTTTTGTCTTTGGCAGAAGTATGAAATTGCACAGGTCGATCAGTTTCAACCCCCATATCTCCCACACCCCCATAGCTACCGACATCTAACAACCATAGTGCACTACATGAGATACGATTCTACCACCAAACACAAACACCAATGCTCTATGCTATATAGTTGTGGCTGAAAAGTGACATATGCGGAGACAGTGGAAATACGAAAATATCCTTGGTCGGCCACTTACAACCACCATATCTACAACAGTACCACAGTTTCTGAAATTCGGCCGCTGTTGTGATCGAAAGGTGACTCTGTTCTACAACTACACACAAACGCCAGTTATCTGTGATCTATAGTTTTCGCTGAAAAGTGATACACCTTGACACTTTTGTCTTTGGCAGAAGTATGAAATTGCCACACGTCGAACACTTTCAACCCCCATTTCTCCCACACCCCCATAGCTACCGACATCTAACAACCATAGTGCACTACATGAAATACGATTCTACTACCAAACACAAACACCAATGCTCTATGCTATGTAGTTGTGGCAGAAAAGTGACATATGCGGAGACAGTCGAAATACGAAAATATCCTTGGTCGGCCACTTACAACCACCATATCTACCACAGTACCACAGTTTCTGAAATTCGGCCGCTGTTTTGATCGAAAGGTGACTCTGTGCTACTACTACACACAAACGCCAGTTATCTGTGATCTATAGTTTTCGCTGAAAAGTGATACACCATGACACTTTTGTCTTTGGCAGAAGTATGAAATTGCCACAGGTCGACCACTTTCAACCCCCATTTCTCCCACACCCCCATAGCTACCGACATCTAACAACCATAGTGCACGACAGGAAAGATGATTCTACTACCACACACAAACACCAAAGGTCTATGTTATGTAGTTGTGGCAGGATAGAGAAGTATACGGAGATACGAATTTTTGGTTGAAATATGAAAACGCCCTGCACTGACCAACTGTAATCATTATATCTCCCACATCCCCACAGCTATTGGCATTCGGCCAACGTTGTACACGACAGGAAACTCCATGCTACTTCCACCCACAAACATCAGTGATCTGTGCTAGATAGTGGTGGCTGAAAAGTGAAATATAGGAAAAAACACGTCTATTTTTATATATATATAAGATGTCAATACAAAACAGCAATACATTTTATACGGGAAATACGAATGTAATCACCTTATCACGCACTACAAATTTGTAAAGAGTATGTAACCCATGTTCCATATATGAAGTGACTGACATATTTTCCTTGCAGTGCGTGTGTTTGCAGGAGCCGAGTCCTGTTTGTTGTGGAGTGTTAGCTCCACGCTACTTTAGTCACTCAGTGCTGTCACGATGCCTCACGAAATCAGTTCTCATCTTAGGCTTTACGCCTCATCTACGTCGTGGTCATTGGAGACGGGAAAAGAGTCTGGGTAAGACCGGAAAGGAATTCGGCCATAACCTTTTGAAGGAACCATCATGGAATTCACCTGCAGTGATTTTGGGAAACCATGGAAAACCAAATCTGGATGGGGATTCGAACAAATGTTTTCCCGAATGCGTGGCCCACCGCGCTCAGTCTCAGATGCCCAGACGCATCTCACACAAATAATGAATGCGGCAACCATAACAAGTAAGCAGCTGTATTATGTAAGTACACAGTCTTTGTGTAATATCAAGACTCGTCTAACTACATACATAGAATGTATAAAGAAAAATATTGTGCCAACATTGGATAAGTAATTAAAAAAAGTCTATAGTGACGAAACTGTAACAATAATTCGGTAAATAAAATGGAGAAGTGGGAAATATTCTAGGTTAGATCTACAACAATGTGATAAACAATTAGTTCTCAGAATCGTCCTCAAATATAAAGGAACTGATCGTAGTAAACCCGCTGTCTATGGAAGATGCCAACAAAATGTGCGGATTAATAGATACTAACGACGAAGGTGGATCTGAACTAATTAACGTGACAGCTAAACATAGACTACAGTTGTAAAACATGTCAGATTTGATAATTTTTTTCGACTCTTTGTTTCTGGACCTACCATTAAGAGTAAGAAGGAAATAATTTCAGTTCTTAAATTTGCTACTGCCTTTCTCGACGACGGGCAAATCTACTTTTTTCTGGATTTATTGCAGAAAAATGTACTTTCGTTGACTCAGCCGAGCGGAAGCTACTATTGCGCAAACAACCTTGTGGATTCGTCTCGACAACCACCAACTGATTGGTCTGATAAGTTGTCTGTGATACAACATTGAGAAGATTAGGTTAAAGTTTGGTTCAGTAGATGTAGTTAGTAAAATAGACCAATGTAAATAATTTATACTATTTCTGTTAGTATCACGAGAAACATCTAAATGTACATTCAGCATATTATATCTGTTTTTATAATCTTACTAGCTGGTACCCACGACTTCGTTCGTGATTGTAAAGAATTCATATTGACAGCTATAGACCACCCTAGTGCACGATTGGAGACTCCATACTATTACCACACACAAGTACCAGTCTTCTGCGCTATGTAATTCCGGCAGCAAGGTAAAATTTACGGATACACACAAGTCTTTGGATGAAACACGAAAATATTCATGATCGACCAATTTCAAACACCATATCTCACACACTCCCACAGTTACCGAATTTCGGCCAACGTTGTGATCGATGGGAGACTCTGTGTTACTACCACACACAAACGCCAGTGATCTGCGATTGATAGTTTTAACTTAAAAGTGATACACCGTGACACATGCGTCTTTGGCAGAAATATGAAATTGCCGCAGGTCGACCATTTTCATCCCCCATATCTTCCACACCCCCATAGCTACAGACATCTAACAACCATAGTGCACGACAACAGACACGATTCTACTACCACACATAAACACCAATGCTCTATGCTATGTAGTCGTGGTAGAAAAGTGAAATCTACGGAGACACATGCCTTTCGTCGAAATACGAAAATATCCTTGGTAGGCCACTTACAACCACCATATCTACCACAGTTTCTGAAATTCGGCCGCTGTTGTGATCGAAAGCTGACTCTGTGCTACTACTACACACAAACGGCAGTTATCTGTGATCTGTAGTTTTTGCTGAAAAGTGATACACCATGACACTTTTGTCTTTGGCAGAAGTATGAAATTGCCACAGGTCGACAACTTCCAACCCTCCTTTCTCCCACACCCCCATAGCTACCGACAAATAACAACCATAGTGCACTACATGAGATACGATTCTACTACCAAACACAAACACCAATGTTCTATGCTATGTAGTTGTGGCAGAAAAGTGACATATGCGGAGACAGTCGAAATGCGAAAATATCCTTGGTCGGCCACTTACAACCACCATATCTACCACAGTACCACAGTTTCTGAAATTGGGCCGCTGTTGTGATCGAAAGGTGACTCTATGCTACTACTACACACAAACGCCAGTTATCTGTGATCTATAGTTTTCGCTGAAAAGTGATACACCATGACACTTTAGTCTTTCGCAGAAGTATAAAACTGCCACAGGTCGACCACTTTCAACCCCCATTTCTCCCACACCCCCATAGTTACCGACATCTAACAACCATAGTGCACTACATGAGATACGATTCTACTACCAAACGCAAACACCAATTCTCTATGCTATGTAGTTGTGGCAGAAAAGTGACATATGCGGAGACAGTCGAAATACGAAAATGTACTTGGTCGGCCACTTACAACCACCATATCTACCACAGTACCACAGTTTCTAAAATTCGGCCCCTGTTGTGATCGAAAGGTGACTCTGTGCTACTACTACACACAAACGCCAGTTATCTGTGATCTGTAGTTTTCGCTAAAAAGTGATACACCATGACACTTTTGTCTTTGGCAGAAGTATGAAATTGCCACAGGTCGACCACTTTCAACCCCCATATCTCCCACATCCCCATAGCTACCGACATCTAACAACCTTATTGCACAACAGGAAAGACGATTCTACTACCACACACAAACACCAAAAGTCTATGTTATGTAGTTGTGGCAGGAAAGTGAAGTATACGGAGATACGAATTTTTGGTCGAAATATGAAAACGCCCTGCACTGACCAAATTTAATCATTATATCTCCCACATCCCCACAGCTATCGGCATTCGGCCCACGTTGTGCATGACAGGAAACTCCATGCTACTTCCACCCACAAACATCAGTGATCTGTGCTAGGTAGTGGTGGCTGAAAAGTGAAATATAGGAAAAAACACGTCTATTTTTATATATATATAAGATATTATCTAGCGATCGGGGTTGCTTCGAAGGAAACACATGGTGTGTACAGTTATTGATTATTTATTGGTAAACAATTGTGAAGGAATGAACTCTGGCACAAATACTTCAAATAAACATGTATTTTCGTAAAGAAACTGATTGCAAGACAATTATGCACTGTTAATACTGCGTCAGATTTATTTTTTTTTTTTTTTTTTTTTTTTTTTTTTTTTTTTTTTTTTTTTTTTTTTTTTTTTTTTTTTTTTTTTTTTTTTTTTGCTGTCCTCAGTCTTTCGACTGGTTTGATGCAATTCTCCATCCTTTCCTATCCTGTGCTAACCTCTTCATTTCTACATACCCCTTACAGCCCACGTCCTCAATTATCTGTTTCATATATTCTAACCTCTGTCTTCCTCTACAGTTCTTACCTTCGACTGTTCCCTGGACTAACAAATTAACCAATCCAGCATGTCTCAAAATATGACCTACCAACCTGTCTCTTCTTTCTGTAAGCTTCTTCCACAAACCTCTTTTTCTCACCCATCATTTCCAAAACTCGTTCATATCTTACTTTGTCTGTCCACTTAATTCTCAGCGTTCGTACCGAGCGTGGCGGTGTAACGGTTAGCGTTCGCGCCTCGTATTCGGGAGGACGGCGGTTCGAATCCCCGTCCGGGCATCCAGATTTGGGTATTCCATGATTTCCCAAATCACTCCAGGCAAATGACGGGATGCTTCCTTCAAAAGGCTATGGCCGAATTCTTTCCCATTCCTTGCTCCCATCCTTTCCCGTCTCTAAAGACCTCGCTGTTGAGAGACGTAAAACAGTAAAAAAAAAAAATCAACATTCTTCTGTAGCACCACATTTCAAATGCTTCATTTTTCTTAATTTCCGGTATTCATAAAATCCATGTTTCGCTGCCATAAAGTGCTGTGCTCCACACAAAGGGTTTATAAAGTTCTTTCTAATTCCTAGATCAATATTTGAAACAAAAAGGTTTCTCTTTTTCATGAAGGCTCTTTTTGCTAGTGCTGTTCTGCTTTTAACATCATTCCTGCTTCAGCCATCGGATATAATTTTACTTCCCAAGTAACAGAATTCACTTACTTCTCCTATTGCATTCGATCCTATTTTTATATTTAATCTACTAGTATTGGTATCATTTCTGCTACATTTCATTACTTTTGTCTTGATTTGATTAATATTCAGTCCAAAATCTTCCTTCAGTATTTTGTACATGCAATTCAGTAACTTCTCAATATCCTCAGCCCTCTCTGCTAACAAGACAATGTCATCAGCAAATCGTAGCATACTGATTTTTTGCCCCTGAAAACTTATACCATATAGATTTTTTTTTTTTACTTTCTTCATTGCTTCTTCTACGTACAAGTTTAATATTAATGGGGACAGACTACAACCTTGTCTCACACCCTTTGTAACTGATGCATGTCTCTCGTGATTCTCTACTTTTATTATAGCCATTTGATTATTCTTCTATCCCGATACTTTACACCTGTCTTCTTTAAAATTTTGAACATCTTGTCCCACCTAACATTATCAAATGCTTTTTCTAAATCAACAAATGCCATAAAATTATCATTGTTTTTCTTGATCTGCCCTTCAAGTATTAATCTTAAAGACAGAATTGCTTTCCTTGTAGCGCAATTTTTCCTTAACGCAAACTGATCGTTAAGATATGGTTGCGCAAAAACGATATTAGGCTTAGTATGGAATTGATCTATAACATATATTGAAGGATGGAGTCACCATTGATGGGATAGTTCCTGATCTAATTCAGTTATGAAATACTTGATAGCCCAGTGTGGAATATATATATAACAAGCAGCAGATTACTTCCATAAAGTTGAACGAGTCGATAGGTGAACGCGACTAGAGAGCTAATGTGCTCTCCGCTAGAGAGGATGAGCTAACTCCTGATCCGATAGTTTACATTTTAGTGAGAACATATGTTCGGATTGGCTACTGATGACGTCTATGAGGTACTTGGAGTAGGGGTAGAGCTTTGCGTAGCAACTTGGTAGCTGGCAAGTGGTACTCCGGTTTCTAAACTTACAGGCTGGGAAATAGCTCTCGGCTGCTTCCGACGAAATAAAATAAAGATTTTGCGCTGTTCCTATACCACAGAAAAGCAACCCTGCGACATGACAACTAGATAGTGATGGTGCGGATATTATTATACCCTCTCGCCACTGATGAGTATAACATGACGGAGTGTACTAGTAATAGCAGCAGTATAGTTTGGCAGATCATGTAGAGCCGAGCGTGAAGACAAACAGAACACTCAACATGCGATGAGATAACACACACCAGCCGGGAAGGGGACGTCAGAGCTCTCTCGATGGAGCCTCCTCAGTTTGACATTTCCCTTAGCGAAATACAAGGGATTTCTCCATACAGAATTTTAGAAAACGGTTTTGTGTAAACCACACCAAAATTTCTAAAGAATTTTGATGCTTCAGTAATTATTATCCAAGCCAAGTACCGGAAAAAGTATTAAACTGAACCTTTTTTCAACATAGCTGAAACATTACGTTGCAATAAGAAGAAATATATGTCTTTAACTAGAAAAAAAGACAGTGCTATATTTTAAATACAGGAACTAAAGCTATGAAATCGTCGTAGGATCATGGAGATCTCTTTGAACAGTGAATGGTTGTTTTAAGCCGCAATCCAACGTACCATAGAGCCGGAATTCCGTCCCTTGAGAGGAGTCACCCCGCCACGACTAACATCCCTGATCCCGAGGACTCCATTAAGACAATGGGCCTGGTGACTGCAGAGAAAGCCACGTTCCGATGGTTGGTTTGTTTCTGGTTCTTCTAATTTTCATCTGGAGCTTTTTTTTAAAAAAAAGTTTTGAGTATATAACCTATAGAATCTAGATAATTCGTCACAAACCATTAGTTGTATCCAGGGATATATTCTTCTAAGCGCGTAGGGGGTGATTGCCCAGGGTGTAAGCTACCAGAGGGACGTCTGGAGGATCGTCCCTCTGAGTTCTGGTGGGGACTTCCGATCGTCTCCCAAGGATGGACCTCCAACGTACAAAATTTTTTTGGTATTCACGGAAATCAATTAATTATTATTAGTTTAAATTTTTATTACTTTAAGTACAACGTGGGTACTTGTGTGGTGGTAGGTTCTGCGAAGCAATTAAACGCAGTCCTCTCGTTGGCATGGTAACATACATCAGGGAGTGGAACGGGAAAAACCGTGCGCGAGTGAGTGGCGTGTCACTCAGCTGTATTGTTTCCATTCGCTTAGTTTCAATTGTTTGTCAAGAAGAAACGTCCTAGTGGTCATGCGTATCGAAAAGAAGCCGAACGAAGGCTGAAAAAAGAAAATTAGGTTATACAGCAAACCCATAAAAGAACCCATTAAAAGAAACGAAGATTCGTCTACGTGCAGCTCAATCTCTAATGTAGAAGACGAGAATCAAATTTCCTTACAGGTAAAGTATATACAGCGCTTTGCAATAGCTACTTATTTATAGATGTTTTGCTTGATATATAAGACTCTCTTTTTAAGGTAAGGGTGTCAGGGATTGGAATGAGTTACCAAGAGAAATGATGAATAATTTACCGAAAACTTTGAAAGAATTTAAAGATAAAATTTGTAGAGAGTAAATGTAGGTAGGTGCAGGATAGGGGGAAGATGGGTGTGTAGGGAAATTGCCACCGGAGCCTGTGCTCCATTGCAATTAAATTAAATTAAATTATATATACCCTCCAATTCTTCTAAAAGTATGCCAATGTCTTGTGATTGTTTTGTGTCAAAAAGTTTTGAGATCTTGTTCTGAGTCAAGTATATACAGTGTACAATCACGTTTCTCTCTTTGAAACAGCACATTTTCTCTCGGTGTTATAGATTGTTGACCATTATGGAACCCATAATTATAACTGAACTCAAAGATGCAATATGTGTTATTTATTCTAAGGCTTGCTAAGCTTGAAACTGATCTAGGAAAATAACGGTTTTTGTACTATCCTTAAGATTGATAAGGCAAACAACTAAGGTACAAGTTTTTGTGTGTAATTAGCTGAAACATGGCATGCATAATGACAAAGTCACTAGATTTTGTTTCAGTTTTAAATGGGCGATCCATATTACAAAGAAAAACCGCGCTATTTCAGAAAGTTACACATTGCAAAGTACAGACTTGGCGTCAGAACAAGACCTCAACATTTTTTGAAACCAAACAATGACGAGACATTGCCCAAAATTTAAGGAGAATTGTTACTTGTGGATTTTTTTAAGGATGTCTGCTAAGCGGAGAAAAAGTGTCTCGAAATTATTTGATGTACTCAAAGTCTCTTGGATCAGTTTTTTGTGGCCCCTGGCGTTTATTTGACAGTGCGAAAGGTCCATTATCTTCACATGAAGGATTCAGTGATTGGAAACATGCTTATGATAAAATAAGTACACACTAAAATAGCTTAGGACATAAAAAGTTTGTTAATGATAAAGCAGCGAGGTATGGCCGAGACAAAAGTTGACTCAAAATAAGTTGAACAGATTGAAGATGAAAAAAAATATGAGATGTGTCTTACAGAAAGTTGTTGTGGCTGTAAAAGCACTGGCTACTCGGGGATTATCTTTCCGGGGAGTGGGGGGGTTAGACAAATTTGGATCAATTCAAAACGGAAACTATATGATGATATTAGAAACAATGACTGATTTCGATCCTTTTTTGGTAAAACACATGCAAACAATGGGTAATCCTGGTAATGGTCACGTGTCTTATTTGTCATTTGCAGCTTATGAGAAAGTCATAAAAATTATAGTTGATAAAGTAACCCACTCTATCATAAAAAAAACATCCTTAAGGCAAAATATTTTTCCTTTATTGTTGACTCTACCCCTGATATCACTCATGTGGGCCAACTTTCTTTGATTATCAGATTCGTGGAAGAAAACGGACAACCCCTTGAACGTTTTTTATGTTTCCTTCCTAACACTGGTCACAAATCGGAAGACATGATGAAGGACAGTCCTTGAGACTTTTAATATCAGCATTAATAATTGCAGAGGTCAATCTTACTATAATGCTGGCATGTTACAATGTTCCACAGGCAAGAATTAAGGAAATATGCTGTTATGAAATTTATGTACCATGCTCCGCGCATTAATTAAATATGATAGGGTCGTCAGCCGATCATTGTTGCCAAGAGGCTATTCAGTTTTACGGGTAGTTGTAAAACTTCATCACTGTATCAACACAAAGGTCAAAACTGTTACAAGTATTCCTGATTGATCCTTTGAATGGTTCTCTAAAAAGTGTATCGAATACTCGATGGCCAGCTAGAGATGATGCCTGCACTAGTCTTAACAATGACTGGAATCAGATTATAGCAGCTCTTCAAAATATAAAAAATTATTCTTCACAAAAACCTTTGGTCCTCATTTGACGCTATCGATGTTTTGTTAAGTAGTTACAATTATAAATAATTCAGTTCTTTCGATTCAAACAGTTTTTGTTTATTGCAAATTATTTTAATCCACCAGGGATTACATCGAAATTGGTTAATCTCCGAAGATGCAGGTTCTTTTAAGCACCCGATCTACGCTTCTACATCGATAGCCAACATCTCATGAGTATTTATTTCCATAGCAACCTATGTCGTCTTGCTTTTCATTTAAGAGTATATATTATTAATTTTCGTCTTTCTTTTCATTTAAGAGTATATATTATTAATTTTCATCCTTGCTCAAGAAGCTAAACATTATGTTCTTTAAATTTTAAAAAAATATTTCCGTTATGTCAGACGCAGTGAGGCGACTGGACTGCTGTCGCAAATATCTACTTTAGAGACTGCCATAATGTCTGAATTGTGGGGCTAAATTTTGAAACAATTTCATTTAGTTTCGAATGCGCTGCAAGGAGTAGATATAGACCTTGAAGTAGTTGCAGGTCTTTAAGAATCATTAGTTTTAATTATTGAAGAAAAAGAGATTCTTTCAAAATATATGAACATGCAGGCAAAAGGAAATCTCAAGTAAATGAATTTAAAAGATTCCAAAAACGCCCTATCAAAAGAAAACATAGTTGTTACGAATCTGGCGAGGAAGAAGTGCTACTCCTAGCAAGTGACCATTTTCGGGTGCATGCATTTCTTCCAATTTGTGACCAGCTTTTAACTTAAAAGGCGAAAGATGGCTTATGATAATATCAACAAGTTTTCATTCCTTTTAAGATTTGAGAAAAAAGAAGAAGAAATAAGTAACAGCGCCAAAGTATTACAACGGATCTATCAGGAAGATCTTGCGGACGGTCTGCAAGAAAAATGTGTGGTCTTCAAATATTATATACAATCCGGAAAAAACAAGAAACCAAAGAGCTTGAGGCAAATAAGGGTTTTGACAAGAGAAAACAAACTGGAAGAGGTGTTTCCTTGCATTGATATTACATTACGTATGTTTACCTCCATGGCAGTGACTAACTGCGGCGCAGAGCGTTCATTCTCTGTGCTGTGACGAATTAAAAGTTACATGCGCTCTCGCTTAAGCGAAGAACGCTTAAATAACTTAGCTATCATTATAGAGGCAGATTTGACGAAATCATTGAGCTATGATGATGTTATTGATGATTTTGCCAATAGTTTGGCACATCGCAAACAGTTATTTTAATATGGCATGTTTCACAAAGTAATTTAACTTTTATTTCTTTCCACAATTTTGAACAAAAGTTTATGCCATTTTTGTTATCAAATTTTAATATTTCGTTATGTTTGATATTTTTGAATATTAAAACATCAGAATAATCTCTCAGTTTGTCAGATGATTTGTAAATATTGAATTAAGTAGTCTTAACAAAAATTGAACGTATATAAACCCATATTACATAATTGAACATATATATTTATTAACATTAGTAGTTTGTAATATTTGATTGCAAAAATAATCAAACAAACAAAATATAAGTTTTTATTTGTCAGCTCATTTCATCTTTCATTTTGGTATCGGGTAAGTTACAGGGGCATCCAATTATATTCACCCGGTACGCAAAATTTAGAAATAAGTTCCTGCTCTCATCATTCTTAAGCCAGTGCTCTGTAATACACAAAACTAATTTTTTTCTGATTTGATTATGAACTAGTATCTCTAATCGACTGATTTTGTTTGAAATGGACTAAACATTCTGATGGTAAATCTTTAATTTATTTTCATTATGTATTGGTGCATCGTTTTCCCTCATGTTAGTCATACTATTAAAACACTAGTCTTAGTGTACAGAACTCTTGTCATGCTTTTGCCAAACCTTTGTCAAAGTTCTGGCTTCTCTTACAAGATTCCCTGGTTTATACTTTTTAATTCCTGATGGCAATTGATTCTAACTTTTTACTAAATTTCAAATCTACAATTTTTGTGTTTTTGAAACTTACATAATCTTTACCCAGCGAAGTTAAGTGTATGACATGTCGTGTATGCAAATACCAATTTTTTTATTTTTAGGTCTACAACTTGCCGGGCCCATACATCCGGTGATTGGGCTCTCCATCAACCGGGCGGGCCCGGGGTACATTTGACCCACTTACATCCCCCTCCCCCCTCATCACCGGCCCTGCATTTTTAGTTTAAAAGCCATTAAACCGATGCAATTAACAAATAATAGTTTGGAAGCAGGAAATATAAATATGTACCTAACCTTAAATTAAAGAAAAAAGGTAGGTACTGTTGTTAAGTTCAAAAGGAGATGATTTTCATTTGCGTCCGTAAAATAGTATGACATCTCAAATATTACACCATAATTTCGATCGTAATATACTAAATGTGAATAATCAGAGCTTGGAAAGAAACAACGTAAAATGCTATGAGTATACCAGCACAAAGTCGATTTACTAAAAGTGCAAAGTGCCGGTGCTTGAAATGTCGTATTTATAAAAATGTTACGGATTCCAATCTATCTCGGTTTAATTTATTTCCTGTGTGTCTTCGTTTTTGCTACTATAAAGTCTCTGTAATATTACAAATTATTTTTCCAAAATTTAAAAGTTAACTAACGCTGTTTTTGTTCAAGATTTCTGTATAAATCAGTACAAATAGTAGACTATGATTCACGAAACAATGCTTTTTACTTACTGTTCAATTTCTACAAATATCTAATAAATCCTTCACTTAAAACGAATGTTTTCAATGGCCTAACTTAGAAACTTATTGTTTCATGAAACAATATTGGAAGTCATTTACAATGCGATACACCTCATTTACACGGAGCTTATGAAAGCTGCTTATTTATTACTAATCATAACTAAATGATTTCTGCCTTATGCTGTAACAAAAACAATCTGGTCCAGGCAGCATTTCAACTTAACCACTATCTCTGCTAATATTGCCGCTATAAAATCAAACGATACAAACACACCTCAACACATTAAGTGAATTGGAACTGAATTTCAAGTAGTTACAGAATTTTCTATATCAAGATTCCTAAATAGTGTAGCATAAATTACCATCACATTTAATTTCATTATACACCTTACTAAATCACGAGCACTAACAGTCACTTTATTGCGATGTAAACTTGACCAGGAATATTAATGAAAGTTGTCTTTGAGTTGTAGAGAATTATGGACTTTCCGTTGTACACTGTAAGTTACAAGGATTTTAGTATAAATTTTTTAATTACGTTACTGCAATAATGAATGTAGTTTCAGATGTATTCAGTATTTATTTTCCTGCGATATGAAATAATAATTCACGTTAATAATGTATTAATGCGCGAGTGAAAGAAGCTTTGATTTTCTAGCGGTATTATTAGCGGAGTTTGTGACTTGGTTGAAAAGCAGCCTGGGCCAAAATGAGAACTGAAACATTATTAGTTATTTAAGCTTCTTTCACGAGCACCATTTTAGTGACGTCGTGAATCGTTTTATAATGACATTGAGCGTTCTGGTAGCTCAGTGGCTAAGGCGTTTGATTTCAAAACGTTCGCTGCTCCTGCCCCGGGCACGAATCCCGGCAGCCGCAGGAATTTTGAGAGTTGTGATTAATCATATGACCAGGACACTCCGTGGTTCTGATTCCACGTTAAACTGTAGGTCCCAGAGGAAAGGAACTGGCCGTCCTACCTCTGACACAATGGCGTAGTATGCCTCCTTCGGGAGGATCCAACCAACCTTCGGGTTGTGGACTAAGTTAAGTTAAGTATCAAAAGATCTATAATAAGCTTGGATGATTTAACAGAACACACGGCATTGCCCGAAGTAAATTTTTGAAATTTATAAGTGTTTTATTCAGACAGTGGAGTGTCAGACAAGCAGAGTGGTGATTTGCCGGTGGACTTTCAATTCTGTTTGCAGATTGAGAAACCTATTATGAATAAAAAATCAATTACTACTTTAACATTGTAATTTATATTTCAGAGCAGAATTAATGGATCGAAATGAACGAACTATAGTATACTGATCTACATACAGTCAACTGTTTTCACAGATAGAGAAACGAACATTATCACTGATAATTATGAATAAAAGAATCAATAACTACTATAATACCTAAATTTCTGTTTTAAAACAGAATTAATTGATGGAAACCACATATCTTCAAAACAAAATCAATATTCAGAGAGCAAATTAAGTTCACAGAAGAAAAAAAAATAGTAATTTTCAGATATTCAGCGCAAATCAAAATATACATTTTTAGTTTCGCAATTCTTTAACGAGATGAACGTCCCTGGGCCACTTAGGTATTTATTTGCTCTTTGAATGTTAGTAATTTTATTGGATCTTTACTCGCTTCCATCATATTTTGACGTTTTGAGTTTCCATTAATTAAAACTAGCCTATATCAATTTTTATTAGCAAGTCTTGAAATTAGTAATTTTAAGAGATGTTGAGTAAACGAAAGTCAAATCTTTCAATGAAATGTAAGAATAAGGCACT
>JARYHS010006964.1:14436405-14488839 GCA_031002005.1 Vandiemenella viatica | reverse complement strand
GATTTTAAAAAGGTCGTTTCTAAAGAATTAATGAAAATGTCGGCTAGGATTCCAGGAAGAGGGCTACCCATCGCTAAGCCATAGGATTGTATGTAAAATTTTCTATTGAATGTAAAGTATTTGTACTTCAGTATCCCGTGTAATTAATTAATCAGTTCTCAATTTGTACTTCGGTTAATTTATTGTGCTGTAACAAATTTTCTTCAGTGATCTTGAGGGTTATGTCTAAAGGTACATTTGTAGTCATAGGCATGTTACACTCTTCATTTTATTAACCAAGTCACCACTATTTTTAACTGAGAAGTTACGTTCTAAAACAAAAGCATCTTTAATTATATAGTGGAGGCGTCTGGCTAGTCAGTTCTATCCCGTTAACTAGGGGACGAATCGGATGATCTTGTTTATGTAACTTAAACTGACTTCTAAGTACTGGCGCTTTCGGGTTCATATTCACAAGCAGTTTCTTTTGAAATTTCATGTTTGTAGGATTGTAAAGTACTGTTTAGTTGTAACTGATTTATTTGGTGGTAATTGATAGTTTTATCTATTGTTGTAGGCCCTAAGTGATATTATCAGGTGTAAACCTGTCCATTATAAATTTAAAAGTTTGTTTTGTTTTGGTTGGACATTCTTGGGACCAGAGATATTTTTAAAATAGAAAAACTGTGTTAGTTATATCAGTTTGAATATTTATTACCATATCAGTTTTTTTCTATTTGTTTAAGTTTGTATCAACCATGTATGTAACTTTTCTCTTCTGGCCAGTTCATAGACTGTAGATGAAAGTCTCCTTATCTTTAAAACCGTAATTAACCTGTTTTGAACTGAGTTACTACATTTCTCATTTTAATTTTTTAAAATTTCAATTTATTGTTGTCATAAGTTTAAACATGTTATTTCTATTTTATAACATATATTTCTATTTTGTGTTGTGATTATTCCTGGCACATTTGGATAGTGTCAGTTTTTCTACAGTAATTGAATCTTGAATAGAAGTTTGTTCAGTGTTAATAATGGGTTTTAACATATTTGAAATAAATGTTACCTATAGGCTGTCAGTGAAAATATTTTTTTTTTTTGGTACTTTTAGTCAGCTGCACTGTCTACTTTCCTTACCCAGTACTCTGAGAGACCATCATGGTATTTTACATTGATAGAGATAAAATATCAATCTAATATAACAAAACTCTGTCAGATTATTGTACACTTGTCTAAAGAATTTTATTAAAAAAATTATATTTCTAAGCTTTAATTATCTCTTGTTAAGTCTCCTGTCAATTGTAAGAATATTCTGCAAAGCTCTCTTCACAGTACTGGGTTTGGGCTTCTTTTCAACAATTCCAGAGGTTTATTCACTTTTGGTAGCTCTCTTGGAATTAGGTGTTTAGGAGCTGTAGCAATTCCTATAGACTCACATCAATAGCGACAACGAAGTCATTAGCGCCCAGTTGGATGATAGTTGCATAGCGAGTTCTTCCTCCTCTCTCAACTCTCCTGCGACTTACCATCAACTCGAAATCTTCAGTCTGTTCCATAATGAAAAGTCATGTGGTTCATAATTGTAATGTTAAATTTAATTGCAGTGAAGAACATACACCTGTTGCAATTTCTTATAAAAACACATTATTATCCTTTCTTGAACCTTCCTGATTTTGCCCTCTTTGCTTGATAAATTCTTTCATCTTTTTTTTGTAAATTATTAATTATTTCCCTTGTAAATATATTGCGTTCACTGATCTAATCAATGAAAGAAAATTTCTCCACATATTTATTCCTTTAATAGAGTGCCAGCTTGCGGTCATGATCATCTTTTAACTTCCTTGCATATGTCTTAATTCTTTCACCAATATCTTTCCAAGCTTCATAACCAATATATTCCTTGTACACTCCCGCCACTCTATTCACACTTTGCCTGACTTCCAATGAATCCTATTCTAGTTCCTTTCTCATGACATGTTATTGATTGTGTTCTGCATTTATTTCCAGAGACAAATCTAGCAGCGCTTCTTTGTACCTCCTCCAAATCCTATATCTGTATATTTTTGTTACTTACCGATTCTTGAGAAGGCTTCTAACAAGCGGAAAATTTAGAACCATATTTGCATTCATCAAAATAAAATATGTTGAGCTTGCTGCTAGCGAGAGAATAGTTTAAAGTTAAAAAAAAAAAAAAATGATATCCATGGAACCGTTCAAGGAGCTGGCAGAAGTACTTCACCTGATAATAATATAAGAAGACACGATTTTGAAGATATTTATCTTGGTGGAATAAAGTCTACTGATATTTTTTTTTGAGTTATGAGATGTATCTACATCTACATCTATACTCAGCAAATCACAAATACAGTGGGTGGCAGAGGGTGCTAAGCACCAATCCTAATTCTGCGCATTCCAATCCCGAACAGATCGAGGAAAGAAGGAATACATAAATGAATCAGCACGGCATCTTATTTCTATAATCTTATCCCTCCTGTCATTGCGACCTATATAGGTTGGCGGAAGAAGTATTTCGTTGCACTCGTAACTTAAAGATTTTCGCTTATTCTCCAGCAAATTCAAACGAAAACGACGTCGTCTGTCTGCCAAACAATCGCAGCCCAACCTACGAATCAGCTCTGTGACACTTACGTAAGGACTGTAACTAGCAGTAACGAATCGAGCGGCTCTTCTCTGTACTTTCTCTAATGTGTCAATCAATCCCTTGCGATACGGATCCCAAATTCCACAACAGTATTCCAAATGCGGACGCACTAGTGTTTTGTACGCTATTTCCTTTGTATGAGCATTACAACTTCTCAAAATACGTCCTATGAATCGTAGTTTGGAATTAGCTTTGCCTACAACGGAAGTTATGTGAAAGTCCCATTTCATGTTGCTTTGTACTGTTACGCCTAGATACTTCCGGGAATCCACAGTGTCAACAACTGAATTGTTAACTTTGTACTCCTGAGCAAGCGGTGTCTTTTTATTACTTATGCTGCATTGCCTTGCACTTTTTACAGTTAAGTGTAAGCTGCCATTCACGGCACCATTCCGAAATAACATCCAGATCACGCTGAATTTCTAAGCAATCGTCGGAGCACCTCACTTCCCTATAAATAAGTGCATCATCAGCAAAAAATCGCATCCTGCAATTAACGTTGTCACCGAGATCGTTTATAAAAATTAAGAAAATAAGTGGTCCTATTACACTTCCTTGAGGAACGCACGAAGTAACATCTAGTTTAGAAGAGGCTTCCCCGTCTACAACGACATACTGTGACCGACCAGTTAGAAAATCGCGTATCCATTCGCAAATCTGATCAGATATACCGTACGCTCGGATCTTTGCTAAGAGTGGGTTGTGTGGTACAGAGTCAAAAGCTTTCTGAAAATCCAAGAAAATAGCATCAACTTGTGATCCTGCATCAATAACTTTCATTACATCATGCGAAAATAAAGCCAGTTGCGTTTCACATGATCGGTTCTTCCGAAATCCGTGTTGGTATGCTGTAAGTAGCTCGTTTTCATCTAGAAACCTCATAATATTAGAGCATATGACATGCTCCATAATTCTACTGCAAACAGATGTTAGTGATATCTGTCGATAATTCCTAGGATCTCTCCGATCTCCTTTCTTGAAAACGGGAATCACCTGCGCAATTTTCCAGTCAGAAGGTACTTTCCTTTCCTCTAAAGATTTATGAAATATATCTGACAGAAATTGTTTATTTCTTCCGCGTATTCCGGAAATACTCTTACTGGTATACCATCGGGAACCGGCGCTTTCCCCCACTTCAGGAGCTTTAATTGCTTTATGATACCTACACTATCAATTTGTACTGGATCCATCTCAAATTCAACACGCCGTGGAAAAACGGGAATGTTTTCCATGTTTTCATCAGTGAAGGAATTTTTAAATTCGGCGTTAAATACGGTAGCCTTGTCGCGGCTGTCTACAACTTCCCGACCGTCTTGTAGTAGAACTGGCATATTGTTGTCACAACCATATATTTTTTTTACATACGGCCAAAATTTCTTTGGATTTTCAATGAGGCTCTTCGAAAGTGAGTTGCATCGAAAGTCATTAAAGGCCTCGCGCATCGCATTCTTGACCTGTCCTCTTGTCTCAGCTAGCTTTTCTAAATCACTCCTATACATCGTCCTTCTTGAGCGTGCATGAACCTTCCTTTGCTTTTTAAGTAACCTTTTAACTTCACGCGTATACCACGGGGGATCGTTCCCGCTCCTGATTGTCCTTTTCGGTATATGTAAGTCCATACCTTCCCTGACTATATTTACTTGTAATTAATAAATCTTCAGAAACATTTCAGTTTATAGATTCAAAAGTTTGTTGTATAGCAAGTATTTATTTTAATTGTGTCAGGCTTCTGATGAAGAGAGGAGAAAACATTAAATATGAAAGTCACAAAATCACTATTTAAAAATAGTCTTTACAAAACATAAATGTTGGGGAATTATTTTGCCAAATGTGGGAGTAGAATCAAACAATTATCAACTAATTATTGGATTTCTTGAGGCTGATATTGGTGGAAATTCGGAAAGAATTATGTCCCGAGACATCGAACATTCTTTATAATGCAATCATCAGCTACAATGGTAAAGATGTCCCTACTGAAATGAGGTTAGAAGTCCTAAATTTTAGTAAATGCAAAACTTGAAAAATAACATCATTGTGCCAGCAGTATGCATGCTGCACGACTTCATTAGTAAGAGAGAGGGAAAGGGTATGCATTAAGAAATTACAATGACAATAGAGATGAATTTGGTCCACCTCAGTTAATGGTACCAAAATTGTACACTGAGTTACCAAACGAATCTAGATGTAATAAGAGATAAGTATTTAATCATAATAAAATCAATGTAATCTTCTTTATGAACCTTTTATTTTTGATATCCCAAAATACAAATGTACTTTTTTATGTTTGAATATACATTTTTCAGTAATTCAGATTTGGCCATGGAAGGTCCCCAGTTCAAATCCGGGTCTCAGCTTCAATTTTTACAGGCCATAAAATATAAAAATCTACCTTCACCTTTTGCAAAGCATTAATTTTTTTTTTTTTACGCGGACATGCTAGGGCTCTCCCAACATTTTACAAACACATGATGCCCTGGAAATAGTTTTGTAGTGAAATAGACTTTTCTAAAGTAACTAAAATAACATTTGGTAGTAAGACACCAAAACTTTCCGAACCTTTTCTATACGCTGCTCCACATCCACCAGCCCCACGCCGAGCGTGGTGGTGTAACGGTTAGCGTTCTGGCCTCACATTTGGGAGGACGGCGGCTCGAATCCCCGTCCGGGCATCCAGATTTCGGTTTTCCATGGTTTCCCAAATCACTCCAGGTAAATGCCGGGATGCTTCCTTCAAAAGGCCATGGCCGAATTCCTTCCCATTCCTTGCCCGCCATCCTTCCCCTTCTCTAAAGACAACGCTGTTAAGAGAAATTAAGCAATATAAAAAAAACCAGCCCCACGCTGGTCCGCACCGCCTAAAAGTAAACGAAACTAATGACAGCTGAGTGTCAGATGAAACGCAGTGTCGTTTGAACTCACTTAAATTGAGTGACTTCCAACAATAATAAGTGTTTCGGTGCGGACCAGTACTGGGCAAGTGTGGTCTGACCTGTATTCAGAGCAAGTGTGGTCTGACCTGTATTCAGAACAAAGTTTAATTATTAGCAAAAAATATGGCCACAAGAGAACTCCAGACTCAGATTAGCAATCTGTGGTACAAACACGACAGGCAGCACTGCAGGAAGAGTTTCAGACACAGGATTGTCGTGAGAGGATTTTTCTTTATTTTCCATATGAGTTTTCGCTTTATCGAAGTCGAGGTGATTATTTGAGGGAGGGGACTGGGGGGTATGATTTCAGCAATAGCCAATTGAAGGATATATTCAGACATTCTTCTGCCATGATTTCAGGAAACCACGTAAAACCGAAATCTGGATTGCCGAACAGAGTTTTGAACCCACAACTTCCCGCATGCCAAACCAAGCTTTACCGCTTACCCACCACGCTCGGTAACTGGTCGCTTCCTTGATTGTGTTTCCTTCATGATGTCCTAAACATCCCTAAGGCATCTGACACCAACAAAATATTGAACAGAAATTTAACAAAAAGGAATTACACATCAATGGCGAGTTATTTTCCTCTTGCATCACGTAATCCGCGTCGTCTTAACGACATGGAATAAGATTAAAATTGCGGAGTATTTCACGTCACCAGTGCTTGGACCAACAGAAAAGAAAGAAAAAACGAAATGCGTCCGCTTTCACGAAGCAGCCATCACATGAACTGTCCCAAGCGAAACTCTTCAGGCATTCAGAGGGCCGAACTGCAATTTTCAACGGTTCAGTGAAAGAAAGGTGAACTAAATTTAGGTCACGATTTAGCTTCGCAAATAGACTTGTTAAGCTACGTCCACACCAAAAGGAACACAGAGGAACATGCTGTTGATGTTGCTAGTTCCAGCAACTTGTTCCCTCATGTTACCCAATGTTCCTCAATATTTCTCAATGTTTATGTCAACAGAAACACAAGTTCCTTGAAGTTGACTGTTTCCAGAAGTAGCGGTAAAGATGAAAGGAAACAAAGGAACATTGGTAAACATTATCGTGTTTAAAACTGTTGTTAGTTTGGTGTGGACAGCTTGTTTCGTGTTGCTGTTACCTCAGTTGTTGAACTCCCACAAAAATGTTCGAGCGATTTAATAAATTTAATTGAATTATATGGAAATGCAGAATGTTTGTAGAGTTCATGTGATTCAAGCTATATAAATCGGCAAAAGAAACACGATTCGTGGATGATGGTGCAGACGTAAGTGGCATATTTTTTCATAGAGAAAGAGAGAAAAAATTATTTGGAACTAAAAAAATCTGGTGCTGCAGCAACTTTGGCTTACAAATATTTGGAATTTCTTGCGGATAGAAATCAAGTGCGTCATTGTTCAGAAAAAGGATGTAGTGATACACAAGTAAATTCAATTAACATTACCATAATTTTAATATTATTTAAATAACAGATTGCCACGGGACCATTCCTCCTGATAATAAAAATAGTTACCAAATTCCTGTGGAATAATTTTTGCTTCAGTGGACGAATTACGTCCTCGTTTCTGTAATGGGAATATTACCATACTGTGCCTGCGTTTACGTCTTTCCTCCAAATACCTGGTATTAATTCACCATTATCTTTGTCTTCACCATGTAAAGGGCGGCGTGTAGAATTTTCTTGATGGAAATTGTGTATACATATAGCTACAGTTACAATTTTTTCTACATTTTTAGGAGAGGGTAGTAATGGTTTTCTTAATACTCTGAATCGAGTTCACAGCATTCTCAGTACATTTTCTGGCCCTAGAAAACCTATAGTTAAATAATTTTTTCAATGATCCTTTTTCTTGGTATCCGGGATAAGGTTTCAACAGGTTAGGAGATAATGGAAAAGCATCATCGCCCAAAAATACATAAGGCATTGATTCCGTTCGACCAGGAAGAGGACAATCAGGTGGTAAATTAAGTTGATACTTCATCAGCATCTTCCTGAAACGTGTATTTGCAAATACACCTCCATCATCCATATCCATACACTAATACACAAAATGCACAGGAATTTTCACCAGTGTATGCACACTATAGACCCCCCCCCCTCCTCTCGTCTTCATTGTCATGTAAACGTTATCGTACTTCATTCCCTCCTTCAATTGACATTTGTACAAGTAAAGAAAAGCCACAAAACGCTCAACATGCATCTACCAGTCCACATAATATTAATTACGAAGATATGGCAAACGATTTTTTGTACTGTTAAAACGAAATGTATTTCAGCATTTTTACAATTTTCATGTACCATTGGTATTTTTTAGAAGGAAATACAATTAAAATTACAAAATAATTCATGAATCAGAATCAGTTATTAACAGTTACAATTGATTTTACCTGTGATTCTTGGCTGTCCGGCTGGCGCAGCGTCATATTTCTTGTGGTCCCCTGGAAGAAGACCGCAGAATGATTTTCGAAACGTCGGCTACAAGAAATATGACGCGGCGCCACCCGGAAAACCAAGAATCAACTGACTTTGGCCTGGGAAGCATACGATTACATTTGAATTTACCCGTATTTGATCATGGAGAACTGAAATAATCGCATCACAAACTTCTGGCGCAATTTTGGATGAAGATTGTTTCGAGATTCGAAATAAGTACAGCAAATATGTTTAGGAATCTCCAGTAGCTAGAAATATTAAAGTCAACAGCAAACGTTCCATTGGAGATATTGCGGCCCTGTAGTTTGTATTTTGTTTTCGAATACTGTTCAGTTTTAGAAAGTAACCATTCTAAATCAGTGCTGCTCATTCGAATAAAGTTTTTGATGTGTCCGTCCTCAATATGTGCTGATAACAGATCGTATTAAAAAAAAAAAAAAAAAAATCCATGAGGCGTTCAACTCCATGTTAATTTCTCCCCAAAAGATTTGATCTCGTCCAGCATTTGCGGTTTCTTTTTTTCTTTTGATTCGAAATAATATAAATTGCAGCAGATGCTGACGAAACCTCACTGTCGCACCACATCATTGTATACTAACTGAATTATAATCGTAACAGAATGTTTTTATTTCGCACAGAAAAATAAATATTGTTGCTCTTGGTGTAGACGGGTAACAACTGTAAACAGTAACACAAGTAAACTGTTCCTAAATTAGGTTTTTTGGTGTGGACAGAATGTTTATGAAAGTTGCGATCTGTTTCTGTTTCTAGAAACAGACCGCAACAGTTTAGCAACAAGAATTTCCTCTGTGTTCCTCTGGTGTGGACGCGCCTTTACAGACATCATACACAAATCTGATTAAAACAAAAACCAAATTGATGTGATGTTATAGAAAAATTGCTACAGAACGAATCTCAATACCTATTTAAAGTAAACTGATAACAACAGCAAAAAGAACTAGTTTGATAGTGTGTGACAGACAAACCGTACGACAAATATAAATCAATGAAAACGCAATCCCAAACAACAATTAGAAAATACGAGTGGGAATATGCAACTATAAAATAATTTAGTACCTCCACAATAGCGGCTCTCTGTGTAAAATACTGGTAATAAATCATCTGTTATTTGTTATTTGTCACTGCAATTAGGAAAAAAAAAAAAAACTCACAACATTGAGACATTACTACAGTTTAAAGTGGAAGCACTGACATCAACTACCTTTAGGCCGTTTACACATTCGACGGTTTTGGACTTACGCTAAAATATGGCACGTATACTTTTCTTTAGCGGCGTGACCGGGCAGTTAGAGAGGCTTCCACTGTCGTTACAATCGACGGCGGCGGGATATCGCCAAGTAAAGTCAGTGAGCTACGTGAACGAAAGCAGACTTAACGGTTTTTTTGTCGTAGGTCGTACATGTAAGAATGGCCTACTATATGCCACTATAATGTTTTAATTTCTCTAGTTGGTATGGCAAGGCGCTGCTGCCGTCACTGTCTCACAGCGCTCTGACAGAGTTCCAGGTATTCCTGTGTCATCTTACTCAGGACATGTTTCAGTGTAAAGGTCACCAGAGAAAATGGTTTTCTATTGGATTACTTTTTGTATTGCCAGTGAAGTTTTTCACCTGACTAATTTGACACATACAGCATCAAAAATATAGTTTAAGTCTATTAATGAAGAAATCGATTTCATTCTGTTAATAACAGTTAACAAAACTGCATCTGCTCCTATATTTGGTATCAACTTATTCTTAAATGAACAAATCTTTGCATCCAACGTTTTGGTATGTTAATTATGGTGTTAAGGTCATAATACGAATCAGTTGAGAAGTACAAAACCTAAACTATTAGTTCTTAATTGTTTTGTTATTGCACACCTTAGAAAATAGTTAACAGGAGAAATAGGTGAATGGTATTTCGAATTTCTGCGTAAACAACAGGCTGTAACTGTGTTGTGAACAGTTGGTATTACTGAGGCTCTAGCCCACCCTCTCCTTGCAACATCCTCGGCCTCTATCACCTGCTTGCATGTATTTCGTATATCACATTGAAAGTTAGAGGAGACCTATGAACACTTTGATAACTTCAAAATCTATAGTTTTGAGTGCAGTAATTCGTCAATCGTAATATATAACAATCATGGAAATTAACGGATATTTTCATTTTTTTGTAAATAGTGGCGTGGCTGTTCCATTCAGTGTTCCCACCCCCACCGATACCTGTTGCGCTGTGAAGTCTTAACGAGTCAGAGTCTTACTGAGTTTAACATGAAAGAGAGTAAAGGAGCACTCAGCGAAATACTTAAATTTTTTAGAACTTTTCCTAATGATAAATATTTAATAAGCCCCATACAGCAGATTTTAGTGATGACGCTGATACGGTGTAATGAGGCAGCTTCAGTATGGAGTACCTGAACCATTATGCTGTAAAATGTATCAGCGAAATTTGGATGAATCAAGTTTAGAAGTTTTTAAAATACTAAACATGAGGAAAGAAAAAACCAGAAATTGAATACAAAAATTTTGTTTAATGCATTTGAAGAGAAGTTTAGTAGAGATAAGAGAGTCTGGAGAGGCTTGTTCAGTGCCTCACCTTGTCCGCTGCAGTGGAAAACCAACTCTACATAAACACGAATTATGACACAAATTTTTGTTAACTTTTCCTGATAACTCGGATTCCAATCAAACCAGAGATGTTTCTTTAAGATAGTATTTTGTGGTTTTAAGCTGCTTAATCCTTACAAACGTTCTTTTATTTATTTTACAGCAGCACTGATCTGCGTAACCAGTGTACTGGTTTGTGCGCTGACCTTTTAGAGCACGCCCTTCGAAAGAGTCTGTTCATTCAAAAGACCAGTTTGCCGTTGCTTTCGAATAAAGCTTCTATTGTATTAATATACTGAAATAAAGTTTCGTATAAATGTTTTCAAAAGCAATATGTAACAGAATAAAATAGTTAACATAGCACAACCTGTGATTGCCGTTCATTGATTATTATTATTAAAAGCGATGGAATGTATCATCTGGTAGCATTTTCCCTCGTAAGCTACTGTTGCATAAAATTTAATTTTGGTTTAAATTGTATCAGTTTGAGAAAAGCAGTTAACACTTTTCTCGATATTTTACCTCAGTCCCTCGCTGCCTCACCACTCCCTTATCCCGGAAACCATGCACTGGCTTCGTGTCTCTTCCTCCCACATTCTGGCCCTAATTCGTCTCCAATTTTCCATTCAGGCTTCATCGCCAGACACTCTCTTCACTGCTTCCTGTCTTCTAGTGACTTCAACCCGTCTCCTTTACTATACAGCCTATTGATACATCAAATCGATATGCTGCAGTATCGATAGTTGCTACAAACAACACCCAATAATTGTCGGTTAAAATGGGTCTGTTTTCCATGGTGTCCACAAATCACTCCTGGCGAATGGCTGGATGCTTCCTTCAAAAGGCCATATCCGAATTCCTTCCCGTTCCTTGACCCCAGTCCCATCTCGACTCCAATGACCTCGACGTCGATGAGGCGTAAAGCTATAAAAAAGGACAGTTTGTAGATATGAATAGTAAACAGGGATTTTTTCAAAATTTCATTCTTGGTAATTCACAAATCATGTCTTAGTCCAGTGAGGTAGAAGATTAAAATTTTTTGCACTCTATTGTTTTAGTTGTATCGTCAACCAGGATTCAGCCTGTCAGTGATTTCACCAAACAAGAGAATAATGAAAATTTTTCTACAGTAGATAGTTGAGTTTAAGATTGGAAAAATTAACATGGGAACTTATTCATAATTTAACAAAACGGTAAAGGAATTTAAATTCATAAAAGGAAAAATTAGGTGAATGGCGAGATTACAGTCAAAGAAAATGCCACCAAATCATGTGTTCCATGACAATTAAACTAAAGCTTTAATCATTGTGACGTGTTTTCGATGTTAGCTCCACCAGAAACAAGTTAACTGCTCTTAAAACACGCTGTAGCTTCCTGAGAGAACTACAAACAGTCTACTAAGCTTATACGGGGCGTTTCAGTTATGACGCGGCCCACGCGCATGGGAAAAATCACGAGGAGCAGCGCCCCCTCGCTTGCCGGGATGTCGCACGGCGCATCTTCCGTGCTCGTTAACGCCTCATGCGTGCGCTGATTTCTTACCTTACATCACGTGATGGAAATCTTGGCCATCGGAATTCAATACACGCTTGACATCTTCTAAGGATGTTTTGGCTAACTTTCTGCAGTATTTGTGAAGAAATATTATTAATTTTAGTTCTTATGTTTTCCGTAAGTTCCTCTTCCGTACGAGGATTTGAATCATAAGCTAGGCATACACACACATATTTGTGCGCCAGTAATTCCGTGGTGATCCATATAGAAGATAAAATGTGTGTGTTAATTGTCTAACTACGAGCCGCATCACAAGCCAATAACAATCGTTACATATTTGAACGTGGCGAGCATGCGCGACGGTAACCATACACACACACAGATATCTCGCTTAACAATTTACTCGCGGCAGATAAGACTTGCTTAGTGTCCAACAAGTTAAGTAAGATGAACAGAGAATTCGTAGCTCATTTAATCGTGACATATCACCAACATATTGCATTGTGAAAGGTGAAACCAAAAGAGTATGCGAACAGAAGTTTTAAAAAATTAGGATATAGTGCATTGATTGAAGTTTGTGAGAAATATAATATAACAGTTGATATTGCATTAATAATAAAAAAAATCCACTCTTTGCGGAGTACTTTTCGCAAGAAATATATAAAAAAATGAAAATTCCACAAGAAATGAAATACGCGAAGACAAAATCTACAAAACTAATTTACGACATTACTACGACTTACTACTGTTTATGAGAGATCAACATGAACCAATGGACAGTATCAGCAAAATAGGAAGCACAAATTATGAAGGGGAAGATGTATCTGTACATTTATGTAATACTGAGGAAATCGAAGAAAATACTTTGGAAATAGTACAATTAGCAGTATATGATCGTGTTTATAATCTTCCTGTAGCCACTTGTTTTTTTTTTGTCATACTGTCCGTTTCTTTTTCACAGCTCTAATATAAGCTGCTGCACGAATAAATACGTTTCTTTTGTGTAGAACTTAAAAATATGATTCATTTCAATACTATCACGTCGCTTGTAACATATCCTCACTACACTTGGCTCGCGATGTTTTGGAATTCCCAGTGAGCCGGGAGCCAGGAAATCATGGCGGATAAATCTGTAGACGACTACCATAAACACAACAATTTGATCGCGGCGAGCCAAATGAACGACAACTGTGTGGAACTGATGTTCCTGTGTATGGACTCTGACAAGTACAGGCTCGTCGCGAGAATATCCGTTTGTAAATGGTTGGCGAGCTTACTCGCACGCAAATGTGTGTGTGTATGGGCAGCTCTTTAAGGTAACTCCACAAAAAGAAATCACAAAGTGTCATTGTTGGAGAACGCAGAGGACCACAATCCACGACTGATAATTTGATTCTCATTGTAAACACACTTTAAAGCACGCATAGAATTTTCGGCTGTTTGGGAAGTTGCACTGTCTTGTTGAAAATGACCGTAATTTCTTTCATCTTCTGTCAGCTGTTCAAAAAAGGTATTTAAAATATTGTCCACATAGCGAGAAGATGCAATTGTCTTAGTAACAAACATTGGTCCAATAATCCGCCACGCAAAAATTGCACACCAAACTTCAATTCTCACATCGTGTTGCGGCTGTTCGTGGATAGGTTGTGCATTTTCTGTATTCCAGTACCGACTATTTACGCGTCCACTTAAATAAAAATACACAGGCCCGCCGTTAGCTGTTTGAGCGGCCGCGTGCAATACCGATTATACCGCCCCCTGTCTAACTACAGCCAGTGGTGGATCTATGAATTTTCCGAGACGAAACAAAAAACTGCGAGATTGCCACCCCTTCGAACATTATTTGCTGCCCCCATTGTTGCCATGCCGAGAGACGCCGGCCGCCCGAAGCAGCTGTTGAGCTAAAAAAAAAAAAGGTCGCCCGCTATATAATAGGCTCCAAATTTTGTCGCGCCGACAATCGAGTGGCAACTATCGCGGGGCGGCGACTGTCTATAACTCGTTTTGTTGGTGCCCCCTTCGATGTGCCGCCCGCGTGCGGTGCATGCCTTGCACGCCCGCTTACGGCTGCCCTGAAAATACACCTCATCGGTGAAAAATGTCAATTGCTGATCCAGCTCGCCATCGTGCACACTTTGCATAAACACGTTTGCAAACCTTACCCGTGCTTGTTTTAATTCGTGCGATAAGGGCGCATTTTCAGAATTTTTGTTGCCCTAAATGCACTTGCTTTGGAAACATCGACTGCTTGGGAGAGTCGTCTGAGGGATGTTCTGGGAGAGTTTTCCAAATGAGATACGATTGCGTCGACTTTTCTTTCAGTAAGAACGGAGCACTTAGGCATGTCCATTAGGAAACCTGTAGCACGCAATTTGTTTACCAATCTTTGTATAGTTGACCTATGCGGCATTTCGGCTCCTGGAAATTTTTCAATAAACATGCGCCTGCACCTCCTTGCAGATCTGTATTTCATATTATAATCATAATGGCAAACTCATTGCTCCAAAGTATACTTCACAAAATCTAACTGAGTTGCAACAGTGTCTTTGCTGGGTTATGAAGGGCCCAATATCGTCCGAGGGGCGGCCCACGAATTATCGGAGCACTGAGGTTACCCATACGGAAGTGGAACTTAGGGAAAACATAAGAACTAAAATTAATAATATTTAGTCACAAACGCTGCTGAGAGTTAGATGATGGCCAACACTTCCAGCCCGTGCTATAAGGTAAGAAACCAGCGCACGCATGAGGCGTCCCGGGCACGGGCGATGCGCTATGTGACTTCCCGGCAAGCGAGGCGGGGATGCCCCGTGCGCGCGGACGCGTCATAAATGAAACGCACTGTACTATATATAGGGACAGCAATTCTATAATTGGTTTACCCTGGATATTGTGGAGACAAAATCAAATGATAACGTTTCATGAAGTCAGAAGAAACACGCATATACTTTAAATAGGAGAAGACACGTTGGAACTTCTACAATAATGTATCAGTTACATCAACACTGAAAACCTAAAACTACAAAAAATTAGTGTTTCATAAAACATAGATTATATCCTGATGTTTTCTCCGACAAAGTCTTTTCAATTGAATATTTCCAGGAGTTTCGCATGTTGGTGTTAATACCTGGTTTGGAGACTTGTTAATTGCAGTTTCCGTCACTGCCGCTGTTCCGTCTGGCGCGCTCACCACACTGTCAGTCTGGTGTAGTTGCAGCCTGTCCTGGTCACGTCAGACTTAAATTTTATTTTACAGCAGAAATTGGCGCAATTTTTAACTTCGATCATTACTTACCTGACTACACAGCAAAGATATGAATAAGGTGCCCGAGTTACCACGAGAATGCCGACCAACACTACTTGGTTAAAATGAATCTTTCACTGTGAGGTATTTGGATGCTGGCTGAAGAGTTGTGGCGCACATTTCGTGATCACCAGACAATACCACAGCAGGCATGGCCTCAACTTCACAAACATTTTACACACATTTCTCGTAGTGAACCGAGACGTAGGTGATTGTCTGTCGTCTTGTTCTTACCAGAACATTGTATAAGACCAGCATCATTAGGATTTCAACAATGACTGCCAGCTGTACAAGAATACGTTAATGACTTCAAACAGATAGTTAGCTGAGGAAATATTGTCAGACGTTAGTTTCAATAATTCAAGCAGACCTTTTAAAAATGGTGACGGACAAACTGCATCCTAGGTATCGGAAAATATCGACCACACAAAGAGTTTTGTTCTCAGAAAATCTGTAAGCTGACTGAAATATGACACCAGTATATTGAAAGGAACTGTCTTAATTCTTTTAAACTGATTCTGGCAAAAACTGAATTAAATTCCTATACTCCTCTTAGTATGTATTTTTGGTTTAAATTATTATTATTATTATTTTTTTTTTTGTATCTATAAAACATAAAAAGTATACCTGTCAGGATATATTCAATCGTAATCTTTATTGGGCAGAGAAAGTGAAGTGTCGCATTGTATGAGGAGTTCTGATTAATGTGTCTCTCCGGTTTCAAAAATTATTCCACTGTTCACAGCAGTCAGCAGCTCCGTCTGCGATATGTGACAACAGACTATCAGAGCTGCGCCACGCTGTGATGCCTTATAGAACATTTCATCGTATGATCTGTTTCTCTTAAGTTTGACGTGCTTTCTTGTTTAGTGTGAAAGTCTGTGTCTAAAGCACATAATGATCAGTAGTGAAGAGTGGAAAACGTTAACTGAAAAAATTTATCCTTTTTTTCTTGAATAACTAACAGCGTTTTTACATACAATTTTACTTTTTTTTTTTTATTACGATACAGTTTTAGAATGCGGTATAAGTTTTCACATGTTAGCACTAACGCATTGTTTTATTTACTGCTTTACGCCTCGTCGACGGCTGTGGTCATTAGAGGCGAGATGAGACTGGGGACAAGGAATGGGAAGGAATTCAGCCATGTCCTGTTTGAAGGAAGCATCCCGGCATTCGCCTGGAGTGATTTGGGGAAACCATGGAAAACCCAAATCTGGATGACCGGACGGGGATTCGAACCCGCGTCCTCCCGAATGCGAGGCCAGAGCACTAACGTAATTACAATGTCATTTCTAAAATAAATGACAATATTTCTCGCTAGAAGTTACCCGCGACTTCGTCCGCTGGAATGTGAATTATTGTAAAAAAGTTTTTGTTAAGAGTCAAAGTACTACCAGCTGAAAAATTTCTCCATTTGAAAATATGGTTAACTGATTCCATGTCTTTTACTCATAAAAGAAATATTTACCAAAAAGTCAGTAAACATGTAAAAACGAATATACGATTATGCATATTACACACTTAGTGACAATAGCAATAGACGTCTCGAGCCGATTCTGACGTCATCATAGTCAGAATTCGGCATGGCAGTCACCTTCTTGACTCCAAATGCACTATGTAATATTAGTAGTCATTCTGGTACAGACTGCATTTCTACCTAACTACAACCTTCATTAATACAGCTTCTTGGAAATGAGTACTTAAAAAAAAAAAAAAAAAAAAAAAAAACCTTTGAATTTTTACATATATTATGACACACTTTTTACGAACTGGATTACTGTGTGATACCTGAGGTGTCATACTATTTTATATTCCCCAAATGAATACATCTCCTTGTGAACTTACCGACATTAAAATTTTTAAGGTTATGTACATATTTGCATTTCCTGCTTCTGAACAATTATTTATCAAGTGCATCAATTTTAACGCTTTCAAACTAACCACACATACATATGTCAACAGGTTCTTGCTTTTATTTCTGAAAAGCAGTGTTTCCGATGTTCATAATAAGAAATGATTAAATGTGGCTTGAAAATTTATGATATAGGAAATTCTTTGGTGTTTACGAATTGATAACGACAATTTATAAAGGAACTAATATTTTTGTGCGACAAAAACTATCCTATTTCACTACTCAAACAATTTGCTAACTCCATGCAAAATTATATTCTAAATCTGGTGAGAAATTAACGAGTAATTGAGGTAAATAGTATATCCAAACGTTCCCAATTAAAATATTATAGGAATTTCAGAGAAGCAAAGTCCTCGCTGGTGATTTGGTGCTCACTCACGGAGACTTGTCATTATTTCTGATAAGAGCGACCTGAATAAAGTGGTGAGAACTATATTATGGCTAGCATGTTTCGTCTGGCAAATCTTAAGTTCATAATTTAAAGCAGTAAAAAAAATTGTTCCTACATTTGTCTTTTTATTCTGTTTATAGAGATTCTAATAACACATCGAAGTAAACTGTAAGTCAGGACAGAATCAATAAACACGGCAAAGTAGAACGACACGCGCTTTCCGCCTTCACAGAATTAATTCATTCCTACAGAAAGGAACTGTGCCTAATATTTTGTTTAAGCATTTCACATGATGAATTTGCTAATTGATTGTATATTTCCTGTTATGATAGGGATATTACCCTGTCCTTCTCTTCATCCAGTATTGTCTGTGTTCTTCACTTGGACATCACACCGCTCTTTGTCTGATAGATCCCAAAGAAACGGAGGACATCCGCACGTGCTGTGTATTACCACTAACACTATCTTCATTCCCAGCGAGCGTGGTGGGAGAGTGGTAATGCATTGGTCTCGCATTCGGGAGGAAACGGGTTTTTAATCCCTGTCCAGACATCCAGATTTCAGTCTGCTATGGTTTTTCAAAAGGCCACTGTCCTATTTCTTGCCTATAGTGAGTGATCTTCCGATTCTGATGACCTCGACGACGAGTCGGGGAAAAACCATAAGCAAAAAAAAAAAAAAAAAAAAAATCTTACCCTATATTGTCACTGATATAAACCAATAACTTTACATTTACTGTCATCAACAAGCATATTGACGACGACAAGCTATACCTCTCATTCTTATACCAGTTGGTCTCAACGGACGATTCAAGCGTGGGAAAACTGCATTGAATTTTTTATTTATCAAAATGAACAGTATTAATCTTCCATTAGGTTTCATTCATTAAAATTTTACTATACGAGATTCCCTTATTTGCACTCATAGTATGCAGGGGGGACCCAACCACTGCTCAGGGGCCCCTAAAGAACAATTCAAGGGCCCCCATCCTCAGTTCAGGGGGCCCCTACCAGCAAAAAAGGTCGCCCGTCTGGCCTGAGGGCAAAGTAAATTTTTTGCACCGGGGCCCTTGTTGACCTAGCTACGCCACTGGCCACAGTATCATTATTACGACTTTATTGGATGAACTTAGGATATGTGAGACGGATGTAACTGTCACATATCATTATGGGTCAGGTGGCGCTATGATCTATCAGCGACGAGTTTCGCAATCCACACAACCTATTATCACGCTTCCAAATACTCATTCAGACAGTATGGAATATTTAAGAAGAATTGAGCGTCAACTTACAGCAGACATTAAGCCACAAAATGCAACTTAGTACAACAAATCGCCGCATACTAATAACAGTAAATTTATTCCGCATCTTCAGTCAGTCTGGAACAGATTTTAAATAAAGCGACTCTATTAATATTCGACATCTGTGACAAACAACATACCTCATAAACAGTGACGTCACTAGTACAAACAAACGAGCAACATTTATGCCCTGAGTAACAGTCTGTAGTACAACATCAACTTGAATGCAAAATGAACAGTTAATAGAAAGTCGGTAGAGTCAACGGTAACACATTCGGCCATTTTTGTACCATAATATATTCTGCCAGGATGACGCTACGTGTCTCATATTTCTGCTGTATATAGATATCGGAATGCTTAGTAAATACATTGAACATAGGTTGTAAGTTAAAATCAAATTTCACCGATTTTGTCACTTGCTCACTCACTGAGTGATGATAGTCAAAACACTACAGTATTTCCAGTAGTCGTGGAAAACGGAAAAAATTATGCACAGATACAACTTTACCCAAGTTAGAAAAAAACTCGAAAGTAGGAGACTATCTGTATATTTGTCCCATTTCTATCCCAAACAAGAAATAGCTTTCTACTCTAATATCTTTATTCGCCTCAAATTTTCATTACAGATGGAGCTTAAAGAGTTTAACTTATATGTTATATTTTGCTTCATTTCTCTCCTTACTTTGGAAGTTAGTTATTTTTAGCTGACTACGACACTCCCTAGTCATAATTCCACTGTACATCCCATGGTCCTAGGAACAGATAAATGTTTTGTATATGTATGTTTATGTCCCCAATTAACAAAACAAAAAATGGAACATTTATGATTTCCATATAATAATCGAATGTCAATCGTAAAATAATACGTTTCAGCGCACATTTGTTGTAATAATTTTATTGGAGGGTTCACATAGTAGTCCAGTGAACCATCAAAATTTCTTGGATTCAATGGTTTCATAAAATGATCACAGTTGTTTTTAATGTTTCAGGAATCACTTTTATTTTAGTTTCAGCTGTTAAAGACTTCAAATTTTCGTTTCAATTTCAAAAGAGATGCTATTTTTGTAAATGTGAATTAAAAGATAAACTGAAGTGTTGACAGAAACAAATAGGCAAAGCATATGAAAAGGTCAGTAAGTGCTGAAGGCAACGAGAAACACTTAGAGAAGACTTTAAGGGCATCTGAAAGCTTGCGTGGTTGTTGGAACCATCTGATAGAACTTTTACAATGAATCTATTAATGAGAATTTTACAACATATATGTGCAAAGGTTGGTTTAATTTGTAACCTTGTATCTTAAAAACATTCACGTTTCGGAAAAAATTTGTTAATCTTGAACAGACTTAATGGTGTATTTGGGAATCAGTTTGGTGTTTAGTTATTGAAATTTTTGCTTCACATTAACAGTTTTGTTTCTACTCAAAATAAGAAATTTTGCTTTGGGACAATCGCTAACAGAATATTTTTTCTTCAACTTAATGGAAGTCACACGTCATCTTAATACAGTGTGCAGTTTGTTTCTGGTGTTTTGAACACTTTCTGAACTACTATTTTTCAAAAAAAAAAAAAATCGAAACATTTTTTGGACTACCTGCACGTCAAAATGTTGTGAAAACATAACCATGTGATCCTCTTGTCGTTGTGAATCAAATAATAATTTTTTTCTTGAGATATGAAAAACAATAACAAACAAAATCAAAAGGAAAATGATTCAAAATAAACCAGTTTTCTGTTTACTAAACAGGTATTCCCTTACTGTGAATATGATAGAATTTTTTTCCCCTCGAACAGAATGTATTTATCTTAGAGGCCACAATATTCCATACAGAAATAAAGAGACAAAGGACATACAGGCATTGATTAATGCGACGTTATCACAATAGATAATAAAACTAGAAAATTTTAATAACTCTTTCTTCAAAAACACGATACTCTCCTGGATTTTCTGATACATTGTATCCATATTTGCTCGTCCCTAAACCTATATATCGAAATGATCTCTACTTTCTGAGCCAAGATATGCATGATTGGAGATAAAAACATTGGAACTAGGAGCTGGATAACACATTGCTACAACACATCCTGTATCTGCTTACAAATAAAAAGTACTTTCTGCAGCGACGGCGATATATGTAAGAGTAGAAACAAAACATCCACTTCACGAAAAATAACAGCAGTAGTTCTGCTCTTTATAAAGTTCGACTCAATTAAATACACTTATTTGAAAGTACTAACGCTCCCAAATACCTCTAATATAATGTACTCTAAAGATACAATTGTTTAAAATTTATACAGTGATGTGTATATGGCACATAATCGTCTCTAGGAAGCAAAAACAATTTACTTTTACTTATGGATTTATGACTCATCGACGTCTAGGTCAACAGAGGTGGTACTGAGGGCAAGGAATAGAACGAAATTTGGCATCACCTTTTGAAGGAACCATCACTGCATTAGCCTCGAGTGATCTAGTAAAACTGAGAGAAACCAAAATATAGATGCCCTGGCATGGATTTGTACCTGCGTCCTCCACAGCGCGAGGCTAGAACATTACCGCTCACCCACCAAGCGCAGTAATAACACAATATACCAAATAAATTACTCGCACATATATCTGAACCCGGACCAAAGAAGGAATGCTAAATTTATCTCTAGAAATTACCGCAGGAACAATCAATACTTGATATAAGAGCTGGAATGGGATTGACTGGAACACAGGAGGAAGGTGAAGATGGTCATGGTAGTGTATGAGACATATATTGTTTGAAGATATTGGTGTAAGAATGAAAATAATGCATGGAAGGGTAAAGATGACCATGGCCACATACTAGCACATGAGTTCATGCACAAGCATGTGATAACATTTTCATTTGTAGGTAAGGGGTCAAGGACTGGAATAAGTTACCAAGAAAAATGATGAATAATTTACCAGAAACTGCGAAAAAATTTAAAGTTAAAATTTGTAGAGGTCAAAAGTAGGACGGTAAAGGAAAGGTAGAAAATTGGAGTATATGGAAATTGCCCCCAAGGCAATTAAATTAAATAAAAAATACACTAAGGTGACCACAGAACCAGTTTCAGACAAACATCATGTAAAATAACATACCATAGAATCTTTGCTACCTATCAGTAAAATATCGTGGGGTCAATCTTTATCTGTGGTTAATGTAGAATTTACACAATAATAATAAATTACCCAACGCTATACTAAACAAATAGTATCCATTCAAAATAGAGCACTCCTTATTAATTTATAAATAAAAATCCCTACCATCAGTAACACATGATGACAGATTACTCCAATAAAAATATTCCATAATTATCAGTGAAAATCAACAGTCAATTACAGAAAGAAATGAATCTCGATTATATCAATCACTTCATAATAAAATAAGAAAGGAGTTCCTTAAATAAGGTAAAAGATGAAAACCACTCTAAACTGGGAGACAGATTGGGGAAAGTAGGTTGCCAAATACTCTGTAGAAAGTATTCCTCTTTCGGAATA
The DNA here is from genome assembly GCA_031002005.1 of Vandiemenella viatica. Classification (NCBI taxonomy): domain Eukaryota; kingdom Metazoa; phylum Arthropoda; class Insecta; order Orthoptera; family Morabidae; genus Vandiemenella; species Vandiemenella viatica. Next base: position 14,466,328 of record JARYHS010006964.1, on the reverse strand, counting down.
TGATTCTCAGGAGTAAGTTAATTATTAAATAAAGTAATAAGTATCTTGACACTCAAAATATGTTAATATAATATATGACCATTTGATTTGTTCAGACATTAGCAGAAAATGATTCTCCTCTGTGCTAAAAATGCAAATTTATCCTATGAATGCCTCATCAATAAGATTAAAATAATAAAATTGTAATTGACTTTATTATCATGGTTACGGATTCTATTGCCATTGTTATTGTGAATATTACAAAAACAATACTGTATGACAAATATTCCTTTGTTATGAAGCATATCATGTTGGCTGACATAAATGGTGTCAATATGTACAGTATATAAATAAAATACTATTCTGCTAAAGAAAAAAAAATCAGAATTGACAATAAACAAAGGTGCCTTTTGAGCAGTGGGAAATGCCCTAAGAGTTAAGGCTATTGAAATGAAGTGGTAAATAACTCATCATTGCAACAATATATACCACAGTCTGCTTATAAACTACATTAAATTCAAATGTGATAAAAATTTCTTGAAACACAACACTAACTGTGAAAAATATAAAGGTGTAACCAACTGTAATATAAGAATTATTGCAACTGGACTGTATATAAATCTATAAATATTATTATTAACAAGTTGAATGCATTCTTAAATAAAATGTATTTGAAAACAAGCTATCAACTCACTGATGTTTCTAAATACTAAAACAAAAATAACTTGAGTGAACTTAAATTTCAGTACAATATTAAAAAGTTAATAGACCTTCAATTTTCCATCTGCAAGAAATATATAGACAAAAACGGAATCAATTAAGCATTAAAAACAGCTTGACATCCACATCACTATATTCAATGATTATCCTGACATTACAGATTAAGTCAAAATCTTTAACTCCACATCCAATCCAGAGTGGGGCAAAAAGTCATGCTCCAAACAAGTTATGAGCTAATATTACTAATGATGCTCATAACACATTTAAAATAATATTACTGAATAATCACAAAGAGTTATTTAACAAAACAATAGCTGCTGCAATACTACTGAGAAGTATTATCTATGATGCTATTGTTTCATTCAATATTTACACTATATGTATTAAATTATAATTCACAAAAGAAGATATTTTAAAGAAGTACTGGATATATTTACACCCAACAATTACAAAACGCTCTGAAATAGATAGATTTACTAGAATATAGATTAGATATTGTATTAAAATGATAATTCATCAGCTAATCACTCTTAATTTACTTATTATATCAAATAAACGCTAACTTTAGTAAAAAGAAAAAATTTAGTCCACAAAATATAGTTACAAAAGATTAATCCTCATTCCCTTCAAGACACTTGACAATCCTTAATCCCAAAAAACTACAAAAAGCAATATGTTAACGGGAAAAATTATCTGCTCAGTTTCTATTCCTCGAGCCACTAAAATGATTTTTACACAAACTTAAGTTATTACAAAATAATTACTTGATGCCAGATTCTTATAGATTACAGTTGTATCCAAATAAATAACAAGACGCTTATATGGCATTTCCCCGCACATTTAACAATGAATTTGTAGTTTATCTCAATTTTAGTTTAACATACCATTTAAAATAATTTTTGCATTTATTAGTAGGAAATAGACAAGAAAATTGGCGAGTCCTTCAATGACTCCTTCTGTGCCATTCAAAAGTCTCTGATTGTGGAAAAGATTTCTCACAAACCTCGGAAAAGGGAGTTCAAAAAAAATTAATCCACTAGTATCTGTTAACGTACCCAGAAACTCTATAAAATTTTGCACCAAATTGAAAAGATGATGAGCATTGACCTTAATGAACACCCTTATACTTTTATAAACTCCTAGGCCGTGTCTTAGATTCTATATAAATGTCACATGAAAATGTGAGTTAATCTTAACAAACACATTCATATCTTTTTAGATAACACGACTTTATACAGGATTTTGCAAAACATTCAGAAGAATCCCTTTGTTCACTATATATTTTAACCTTAAGTGAAAGATTTGAGCAGAATATTCACAAGAAAATTAACTGAAAAAGTATTCATACAGTCTTCAATATATATATATATATATTACATATATAACACAACAGAAAAGGGGTATGCAATTTAATGAACAAATTTTGCGCATGCAGAGTTCCAAAGATTTTAAAAGATTATACACAAAATTAACAAGAAAATATGTGTTAACAAAAATATATGTTGGTCCTATAAAAATTCCCAGACGTAAAAAACATTTCACAAACTATACAAGAAAATATGATTACCATCAAAAAATAATTTTGTATTTCAGGACAGTTACAGATATTGTTTGCAAAAACACAAATTCCCTACAAAATCTGCATTCATCCAAACGAATTATTCTATGGCCTACAAGTAGCAACCTGCTTAAAGGATTTTAAACACTCTTCAAAATAAAATATACTGTCACTTATTGAACACTCTTATAACTTGCACGAATACGAGTCAGCATAATAGATTTTCCAAAAACTTTAGAAGAAAAGGGCTGCTAATCAGAATGAATCCGCTTGTGCCTGTTAAGGCTACTAGATTGCGTAAACATTTTTCCACATACCTCACAAACAAATGGCCGTTCAGCTGTATGAATCCGCTTGTGAACTTTAAGACGTGCAGACTCAATAAAAGATTTCTCACAAACTTCACAAGAAAAGGGGCGTTCATCTAAATGAACCCGCTTGTGCCTTTTGAAATTCTTAGACGTTCTGAAAGATTTTCCACAAAACTCACAAGAAAATTGGAATTCATCTAAATGAATTAACTTGTGCATATTAAGGCTACCAGACTGCGTAAAAGATTTCCCACATACTGTACAAGGAAATGGCCTTTCACCTGAATGAATCCGATTGTGCACTTTAAGACGCCCAGACTCTGTAAAAGATTTCCCACAAACTTCACAAGTAAATGGCCGATCACCAAAATGAATCCGCTTGTGTTTTTTAAGGTTCCCAGCATCTCTAAAACATTTTCCACATACTTCACATGGATATGGCCGTTCACCTGAATGAACCATCATGTGGTTTTTAAAATTCCCAGAATTTATGAAACCTTTTCCACAAACTTCACAAGAAAATGGCCGTTCACCTGAATGTATCAGCTTGTGCTGTTTGAAAGTCCAAGTACTTGTGAAAGATTTTCCACAAAACTCACAAGAAAATGGGAATTTACCTAAATGTATCCACATATGATTTTAAGGCCCCTAGACCTAGCGAAAGATATTCCACATACTGTACAAGTAAATGGCCGTTCACCTGAATGTATCCGCTTGTGCTCTTTCAGACGCCTAGACTCTGTAAAAGATTTCCCACAAACTTCACAAGAAAATGGCCGTTCAACTAAATGAATCCGCCTGTGCTTTTTAAGGTTCCCCGCCTCTGTAAAACATTTTCCACATACTGCACAAGCAAATGGGCGTTCACCTGAATGAATCATCTTATGGCTTCTAAACTTCGAAGGATTTGTAAAACATTTTCCACAAACTTCACAAGAAAATGGTCGTTTACCCACATGAAACATCTGATGTCCACTCAGAAGATCAGAATTTGTAAAAGAGTTATTGCTAACTTTATTGAACGAACGATCCCCTATATCTATTTCGTGATGCTCCCCGAGACGGTAAAGCAATGTTAATGATTTTTCACTCACAGGCGATTGTTCATTAGACTGAATAATTTTATTTCGATTTTTATATTTAAATCTCTTTCTGTAGCAGTTCCAAGAGAGTGGTTCCTTGCCCATGTGGTTTCCAATATGATGAGTTCCATGGAGATGCTGATTATAAATGGTACTGTTATACCGACAGTCATAACAATCCCTAAAAATAAAAATTAACGTTTATTTTGAAATATAGTTGACTGAAGATGATATAGAAATAAATTCAAATACAGCTTAAAAAAATTAATAATATGGGTGACTTGTTAAGTAGTAGTTACAAATTCTATTTACATGTACGTATGACTAACATGATGTAATAAATCATCACCTAAAATAAACTACAGCTTATCAAAGGCAGTGTTTAGTTTTATATTTTTAGGAATTATAGTTAATTTTAATAATACTTTCATTTTTCACTCATTAATATTCAGTTATATATTTTATAAAATTGTTACTAATATTGCAAACATTGAGATTAGTCTCATCAAATCTTTGATCCAATTACCAATCCTCTTCCTCAATTTTTGGATATGTCCCCACTTATTTCCACTGCTTACTGCCAAAATATTTTCAAGTATACTAGAAAGAAAAGTGGTGGAAAATAAAACTTGAAGGGAGAAATTATGTATGACCAAATGATAAATCCAAAACATAGGGAGAATACGTTTCAAGTTTATACAATGATAAAGAACTTTATTCAACAATTCTATAATGGAAAATTGAAGTGGATGAATATAAATTAGGATACCATATTTTAACTAATTTGATAAAACATTAAAGCTCAAAAAGAGAGGAAAGCCTCAGAGATAGATAAAATTCTTAAAAGAAAAAAGTCTTGAACAGACTAATTTGTGACATATACAAAATAGAAAATATACCCAAAGATTTTGTGAAAAGTTATTTTACCAAGGAAAGCAATTGCGAATAAATGTGGAGATTTTTCAACACTAAGTTCAGTTTAGGATGCATTAGACATGTTAACATCAATAGCCCAATGTCAGACTGAACAGGCGACAGACCTGGAGCTAACTAATGACCAGTTTTGTTTCAGCAGTACTGTAGATATAAGACAAGCAATCTCGAATATTATTGGCCTTACTGAGAAGTGTATAAGGAATCACAAGGATATCTATAATACATTCAAAGATCCTAAACTACATGAGATTGAAACTGCAAAGCAGAATCAAGGATTGCACAGTCAGATGGCATTGCAGTTGCTTCAGAATATAAAAATGACTTAGGTAAAATACTTGCTGAAATGGAAGAGGTTTATATTGGAATATACCCTGAAAATAAACAAGAAAAAGGCTAAGGTAGTAGTTTCCAGCTGAAACATACAAAAGTGAATACAGTTAAAATTAGATGAATAAAATGAGGAAGTTAAAGGTTTCATATGTCAAGGTAGTATAGTCACAGAAAATGGGAAAAACATAAAGGAAATACTACTTAGGATTAACTGAACTAAATATACTTTTAATAAATGAAAGAAACTTTTCACTTCTGGCAGCAGTAACCAGTCGACACACAATAATCAGTTGTGTAGCTGTATAAGGAAGAGAGTATGTATGGAAATGACCAGAAGAATTTGAGGTCTGGCACCAAATATTAAAGCTGTAGAATAGCTGACTGGATGGTGTCACTTTTGATGAAGTATTCAGAAGTGTTTCCAAGCAAATTAAACTCTGGAAAGGCTTACAGAAAATAAAAGGTGACAGGCTATTTTGCTGACACAGTGGTTTGCTTCAGGTGATTATTGAAGGAAAGATAGCTGGAAAAAACCAAAGAGGAATATTAAACATTATAAACTACATTCAATGTACAGAATTTTATATTTTCACTGCTGTAAATTACTGTGGACACATATGCTTGGAAACTAGAACTATTTAAATACCATTAATAACTAAACTAGAAATTTTTTGATAGGTAGCAGAAATTTTTTTCAGAACTAAAGACATGACTTCCATAACACTACCAGGACACCCATATATGCAAAAACATCAGTAAGATCAAATTAATATTTGAGTACCAGAAATAGCTATAGTATTAGTTTACATGTAAAAGTAACATTTGCATTTAAGTTCTACTAACACAAAAATACAGTTATCCCTGTCCTCCTACCCCGACACTCATATGCCATAATCGAAAAATTATGAATATATGAGGAATCAAATAAAAACTCTGTTGAAAATATATTTGAATCCCTTTAAAAGAAATATCTGCTACACCAAAACTTAACATAGGTGAATTCCAGTATTAACTTACATTTTTCTTAATTAAAAACGCTCCCAAAACATAAGATTTTTTATACAGTCGACAGTAGTCAGCTTTATATTTTCAGCGCTTTAATAATTAACTCAAAGTGAAATACTGAGTAACCGAAAAAATCTCAGCCCATAAGATCTATAGTCTTACAACGTCATTGCTATATTTGCTACTTCTGTATTATAATTATAAAAAGGTACAGATTTTAGAATTGAAGAGATATTTCAGGGAAAGGTTTAGCAAATGGAAGGATGGCACAAGTACAGTAATGGCGAAATAAGAAGAGTTTAAGAAGATAATAAAAAAGTTTCAGGACATAAAGAGAAGTACACAACCTACATACTACAATAAGTAGGGGAGAAGGTTAAAGAGACTAGTGAGATGGGAACACAAAAGAGTTAAGAGACAGGAAGGCAGTAGGGAATACTTAAAACAACTAAACAAGTAATTAATAAGAGCAAAGAGAGAAGCAAACAATGGATTCATGAAGAATATAATTAGTGCAGGAGGACCACTGAATGATGCATCTAGAAATTTCTATGGCTATATTAGAAAACTGAGGGGAAGGAAAGGTATTCAGATTATTGTAGATAAGAACGGAGTTGAAGTCACTGAATATTTTAAAAAATCAGAGATACTGAGTGACTGGTTAAGAGATACAACTAGGGGCAATCATCCTGTCATGAGAGGGAATAAATCAGAGGAGAGTCTGCCTAAAAGTATAAATGAGTAAACTACATAATTTGAAATAAATTCTCAGGAAATTATGAAGGAACTCAGAGAGCTAAAAATCCAAAAATGGGCTGGTGTAGATAATGTTAATACAGATTAATTAAATATTGTGGGATATGATATTGTACATTACCTTTTATTTGAAATTAGTGTGGAGTCCTGCTGCTTACCAGAGGATTGGAAAAATGCGATAGTAGTAACAGTTTATAAAGAAAGGTTCACAAATAATGTTCAAAATTACAGGCCAATTAGTTTGACATCATTGATAGGAAAATGATAATACGATTGATATACAGCTATACCAGAAATGTCTGTGAGAAAAGAAACTGGTTTTCAGATCAACTACATGGATTTAGGCAAGTATACCCATGTGAATATCAGATGGTGGGCTATATGCAAGATATTTCAGATGAATTGGACTAGGAGGCAAAGTTGGTAGTGTGGTACTAGATCTTTCTAAGGCATTAAACAGATTGAGCCGTAAAATGGTTTTAAATAAACTGAAATCTATTTGATTCAAATAAAAAGTTACTTGCTGGATAGAAGAACTCTTAAAGCCAGAAAGCAAAGTGTTAGGCCGGTTACACACTGGGCGGTTTCGTCAGTTCCGGAAATTTCTCCGTCGCCGCCTGTAGAATTTGAGGTGTTTACACATTGGGCGGTCGAACTATCACTGCTATTTCAGAGGTGAAACTTCCACTGCTAAGAAGAGCAGGAAAAAGGTGACGTGGTCGGGCAACAGTACCTTTCTTTTGGTGACTTGAGTTTCATTTTGTGAAATTAGATGTTAATTTAGTTAATTTGGTGTTTATTATTTCGTAGTTAGCTTTTAAATTTTTATTTTAACAGTTCCGTCGCCATAGAAATAGGAAAAGAAAAAACCAAGGGAGAACAGAATATATGAGGAGAGATAACAGCAAGTTTTTCAATTAATTTGGGAATGTTTATATCGAGAGTTGCTTGCGATACTAAAGTATGTCATTCAAAGGAAAAATACACAGTTGATGAATTGTATTAAAAGTGTGGAAATGCTGGTAATCACCTTGAAGTAAGCAGATTTCTCATGGACCTACTAAAGATAAACATTTAATTTTATATAATTCCAATCCCCTATATTTATTTTATGTTAATTAGGATGAAAACTCCTTTAGGTGAATATGAATAGGTGTACAAGAAAAGTTTGAAAAATACACTATACCATATTATGACCAAGTTTTTCATTTATTTATAACTAATACATATACTTCACTGTGTAATCGACTCATCATTGTTAAGTTTACTCTACATTGCTATTATTCTTACAAGCACAATCGACTAGTTAAACATTTTTTGCTTAAGTTGTAATATGTTGAGTGTTTTAAAAATTATTACTTTACAAAGAAAAATCGAAAGTAAATGGCGAAGATGATGCCGAATTTACTAAACAGCTTGTCTCACTGTATTCGTCAATGCTGTGTTAAAAAAGAAAAAAAAAATGATCTCACAATGTCAAGCGACAGAATTTCGAATGTTGAAAGTGATCCTTGACAAATGTCTAAGATATAAGGACACAGTTATATATTATTAATCATCAAAATCTTTCTATAAAATATGATTAAATATTTTTCAAGATCTAGTTGAAGTCAAGGGCGTAGCCAGGATTTTGTTCAGGGGGGGGGGGAGGGGTGGGCAGGCAAAAGAAAATTGATAATATGCACGCTGATTAATGTAATATATATATAATTTATTAATTAATTAATATTATAATATTTTAATTAAATAATTATAATTTAATTAATTAATATTTATATAATTACACTAATAATAATTTTCAAGCTACTTAATCTGAAATTATATCACAATTTTCTTGTAAAAGTTTCCTGTGTACACCAAGCATACACAAACACTTTAGATGGTTCTCTAGGATATTTCCGTCTCATTTAACTCTTTAGTAAGGTCTAGTTCTCTAATATTTTCTGTTGTCATACCCTTGTCCTTCCATAGTTTATACCATAGCGCTACTTCATAACCAAAAAATTTTAAGTTGTAGCATTGGCAGAAACTTAGTGAATATTTTTAAAAAAAATCAAACAATGATTTACTTAAATTTTAGCTGGGATGTAGCTAGGGATTGCAATCCAGCGATGCGCGATCCCGCATCATTTGGTAGTCTGACGGATCCAGTACCTAATTAAGCGGATCCGCAATCCGTAAAATGGGGTGAAAACATGTTTCAGTCTTCGTCACCTTGCCTCCTGTCGTCACTTTCCAGTCCGACTCGTTCTCTACAGGTAGTATCGCCCCGTTCACCTATACCCGTGAAGTTGACATTTGAATCACGGCAACAAATGTGTGTTTATGTCGTCCATCATCATAAGTATATACATTCATTTTTATGTTGTTTTTTGTTTTTTGTTTTTGTTTTTTAAGAACTCCAGTTGGTTTTAATTGTGTGCATTACTGTAATTTGAGTTATGTCATCCTATTGCAAAACTAACTCCCAGATCGTACACACAAAAAAGATACAATTAGAGTTGTTTCTGAGGAGGAAGTAGAAACAATACAATAAGAAGGTTACAACTATTGACAGCTATTTAAAAATCTTGTGAATAAATGATATCTTAAAAATGTGTTTGTCATAAACTGTACTTCATTGTATTTGAGATATTTCTTTTCAAAAAGTGGATTTCAATTTCCTAATTCTATAAGATCTATGATAACAAAGTTTTCAAATACCATAAAAGTTGACATAATTGTTCAGTTTGAATATTTCAAGAAACAATGGCAAAGATTTTCGTTGAGTGTTTGATGAGTGGACGTTCCAAAAAATCACCTACATTATGTTGACAGCAAAGAAACAAATTTTAATATCAGTTTGCTTAGAATACAGGGTTCGTGCACGACGGAGCATTGCACCAGTCTGGTCAAAAGACGACTGACAAGCTTTGGTGTTGCTGTTGAATCTTATGTAATAGGCAAAAGATCTGTCAGAACAACTTTCATGGAAAACGTTCTGCCTTGGTACCTGCAATTGTACTTTTCACATAGCACACAATTGGCAGTTGTCGACGTTTTATACCCTTCCTCACTCCCCCCCCCCAAAAAAACCAAAGAAATTGAGCGCACAGAAACAACTTTGACTCGTACGTAGACCACGAAGACCTGGACGCCACAAATGAAGCACTAAAATGACCGTAACACTGGATCATCCACCTACTGAGGTGATTCATAGATATAATGATCTCAAAAAAGTGCAGAAAGTTAAGATTTTCAAAAAGTTTTTTTTTTTTATTTATGATCATTTCAATCAAACCAACGAACGAAGAAGTAGAAATGGCTTTCTCGGCTGCTAGCTAAATAGGTAATTCTTTGCAAATAAAGTGTTAGTTCAAAACTGAATACTTCCTATAATTGATTATTCATTAAATAACTAACATTAGGTTTAAAACAAAACGCATATAAGTGCAATGTATAATCCCAAAACACTATCAAGGAATTTAAATAAGGTCTGAAAATAGATCCCTTTCAAAAATCATATAGAAACTCAGCAGGGTTATTGGAACGACGTTGTTGTGCAGATACAATGCGCCAACTTTCATATCGGTTCGAATGGCAGCTGCATTTCTAGTAGGTGTGTTTAAAATACTTTAGCTCTCCGTGTCCGCGTTGTTGCGATGATCTTTTATGATAGATATTACTGTATTAATATGATCAATGCATGTATACATGTCGATCATCTTTGATTGTAACGCAGTGGCAACAGGTACCAATAATCCTGAGTATTCAATCCAATGTATATAATGAACTCTTAGTCAGTAGCAGCGCACAGTAACTGCTAAGCACTTGTCCTCGCCGTATCATTCCCTTCTCTAAAAACATTCAAAACTCCATTAACAATGTCTTCAAAATGCTCGTTAAAAATAGCAAAACACGTATATTTGTGAGACCAGTGGGTCTCATATAAAGCTGAAATATTTGGCAAGTACTTTGTCCGTAAAAAGGTTTTATATAAAAAGTTATGATGCACTCTATGGTGTTAATTGTGTTCTGTATTTCTGTAATTCGATTTAAATTATTTCAACCAGGTTAGGGGGGTAGATACAGTAATCATGGCCAAAAAATCACATTTTTCAAAAATAAACCCATAACGTTTCTTCATTTCTTTACCTTTACATATGTGAAAATTTCATGAAAATATCTTGATTGGCTGCAGAGTTATTGATTAATATCTATAGAGATGTGCGAGCGACATTTGGTAATTCCATGCCCACCTCAGGTGTTTGTTGGTAACTGACTTTTGTGACTTTTGGTGCCCGTACCAGAAAGCTTTACATGAAAATAATTTGAAAATGTATAAGCATAAAAACAACCTTCCAGTTGCAATAATGGAAGCAATTAAGCCCATCTTTCAGGATCTTTGTGACCCAAAATTGATAAAAAGGTGCGTGGGTGGATTCACTCAAAATCCCAATGAGTCATTCCACTCAAAAATTTGGAAATTTTGCCCAAAGACTGGCTTTTATGGAAGGAGAATAGTACAAATTGGGACTTATGATGCTGTGGTTACTGTCAATGATGGTATGGATGGCAGATTAAAGGTTTTTGAGAGACTGGAAGTACCTGTGGGCCACAACACGATAATATATTTTAGGAATGAAGACATGCGGAGAATAAGCAGTTCCCAAAAAAGGCAAAACATTCCATGAAGGAATCAAGAAAAGCAAGGAAGAGGCTCAAGTTACAAAATGAATCTAGGAAAGAAGAGGAGCAAGGAGTGTTTTATTCATCTGGGCAGTTTTAGTTCAAAAAACTTATACAGTAAGAAGATTTTTAAACTTCAAAGTTGATTTTCTCGGTTCATGTATTTCTAAAATGGTTTCCCTGGTAACTCTTTGGGTAATGCTCATATTATCTTCTAATTTTCATTGAACACTCACCATACCATGATCTACAGCATAGACTAGAAGATCTGAAGAAAAATGAAAATTTAATGATTTATAATTTTTTGTTGTTGTATATTTTGAACGAAAAGCTGTTTATATATTACTTTTTTTAAAAAAACATTTACACAAAAAAAAGAACTTTGATGATTCTAGAGAGTGTTATAACTGTGTATTATAGCTATAATTCTAAATCAAAATAAATGCAAAATATTGAATACTTACTGTTCTATAACGAAAAACTGTGATAATATGCACATTTTCATTGTTACATTTTCATCAACAATTGGGACTATATTAACCTACATTTTAACTCAAATATCTGTTTACATTGTTGCCAGAGCATGTATATCTCTGCAAAAAAAAAATTCATAGTATTAACTTGTATACTTCAGTAGGGGGAAAAATAACAAAACACTCAATATTTGCAATGCAATAACTGTATCTACCCCCTTAAGTCTGTTGCCTGTACAATTAAAATAAAGGCATTTTATATTTCCCTTTAAATAATTTTTTGAATCCCACCAATTAACACCCTTAATATCCTTGGTTAACGCACCTGTCAGGTCCATGTCCTTCGTTTTCTTAAAATCTATCAATTTCTGATGCTATAATTTGTCATTCAACGCCATCAGATCTACGAATCACAGAAATTTTTTGCGGATTGAATTTTTATCTTCGTCACAAAAACTTATTTTTATTGAAAGCTGTTCTTCCCAGCTATGCCACACGACTTATCTGACAGTACAATATAAGCATAAGCCTTCTTTGCGGTCTGCAAAATTTCACTTTTAATGACCAAGCCGCCTAGGTCAGTGATTTCGTTTTTAATCTCTGGGGAGATTATACATAACAATTCTCACAACTTTTCCAACATGCTGTTTTAAAACTAAAACACTTGAATCAATTCTTAGTTTCAGCAGGTCTTCAGAACACCTTGATGTTGTTCTTTAATTCTTAAAGGCAAGTCATTTGTATGGCGTACCACAGAAAATAATGTCGATTATCTTCTACTTCCTTCTGGTGAGCAGTATTCATCACAACAGCGACCAGTATTTTATTTTTTCGAGAAATTGTTAGCATCATTAGCTGCTGATTGACGATAATGTGATGAACCCTGTTTTGACAGTATTCATCGATAATTTTTAAAGTGACAGAAAATTCGAGTAGCAAATTATTTAAAATATACTAGTAGATGCAGGTATGTCTGCAAGCAATCATGATTAAATTGTCACTTCAAATTAGTGGCTTTTGCATCCACGGAAAAGTTGTAATTTTCGGAAAGGTACCCAGCAGCGTTGCAGCACCTCTCCAACAGCATTGTAGTTAATTCATAAGACTGAAGTTAGTATCAAGCTAGTCCTGTGAGCTGAACACCGTATGTAGCAGTATAGATACGACCACAGAATGAATGAAACAACTTGACATTTTTTTTTTTTGGCCGCTGCTTCAACGGCGTGTTTGTGCATGTCCCTCTACCTAGGTAGCTCTACTGCTATGTGTCACTTTGTATTGGATAGGGTTGTTTTGGAGACTCTTTTGATTTGCGCTTTGAGGGGAAAACATGGTTATGGTCGTCTAGGACGACCTTATGTGAAAAACCCTTACAGTTTTCTTATGATCATATCAGTGCTAGAGCGTTGGACCAGCCAAACTCTTTATCAGGGTGAATCCGGGCACCTTGGACATATATACTGTAAATTCCAGAGTAATAAATATTTAACCACAAAATACCTCTTATACTATCGAAGTTTTCACAATCGCTTAGTGACAATAAAAATAAATAAAATACAAACGAATACATCTAACGATAGTTATTAAATAAAAGTCGTACATTTTGTAGGTACAGTACTGTATGTAATACTAGTTAAAAGCTGTCGTTAGCCTTACAGTAAATACAAATTAATTACTTTTAAAAAAACTTCCTTATATTCATTGTTATAAAAAATAAATTAATAGCGAACGCAACTGCGATGTCACAGTATAAAGGGGGCGTCCATTAATTACGTGGCGTGAAATCGGGGTGTTCCGGCGAAATCTCACGAAAACTCATCAAGGGAGATGGGAAGTCAACGGAAATCTCACGTGAGGTGCCGACCTTAGGGGGAGGGGGGGTGTAACTGCCCTTGGAAGCATGAGATCTAAAAAAAAGTCCCGAAAAGTTTCGAGATCGATTAGTAGGAAGGGGGGGTGGGGTTCCTCCGTCAAAATCTCATGTCATTTTAGAGGAAGGGATCAAACCAGATCTCACGAAGACTCAACCAGAGTGGGGAGGAGTCCTGAACTCCGGAATAAACACCTCACGTAATTAATGGACGCCCCCAAACGACTCATCGCGTTGTGTGCGGGTCAAGTCAGCCTCAGTCTACCGGTATTTAGGTACGCGGCAAAAGCCCCTCACTCCTTAGCACGCGCGCAATTAAGGAGGAGGTGTCTTTGTTCAAGTTGGCTCACACAATACAGCGAAAGTTTGTTACAATGGATAACGAAAACTGTAGCCTTTTAATACAATTTTTTTGTGTATTAGCAAATGTGCAGCCTAATCAGACTCTTATGGTATCACCTCCATCACCACAACCCAATCAACGAATCTATAGAATCGCCAAATGACATGATTAACTCAATAGATTTTACCTAAGTAAGGAGTGATTTCTCGTTAAAAATGACAACAAAAAATTGAATAGCAATACAAAATTTAATATAAAATGGGTGCTATTTACTTATCTTTGCCCAATCTTCCAGAGCATCATATAAAGCGTCAAAAACATCTGGATCTGTTCAAGAAAATGATTATTTTTGACACTCGAATAAGGGGTTACAGGCTAGTACACGAGTCTCCAATTGCTACAAATCTTGAAGTCACAGTGTCTTTCTGTAACTGAAATCTCCTGCTGAAATTGTGTGTCCACTGGCTCAATTAATGATTTTGGGAACTCTACCGTTATGATTCTCGTAAAATTTGTTTATTTTTATCCTCGATGGCTTCATTTCACGTGTCTTCCATGAGTTTCTCGCCATACTGTATTCTATTAAAATACAATTTCCATATCCACCAAATCACTTTTCGTTTAGGTTCCTAGTATACAGTGTTATGCATCACAGTAAAAGTTTCAGCTAGTCGTACACGTGAAATGTCCACGGTGGCTTCACGAAAAGACAGTGCCTGAATAGTTTGCCGCGAAATTCTGTTTGGGCTGCGTTGCCACGCGCAGCAGCCGCGCTCGTCAACAGAAATGGTTCGCGCGGCAAATAACCGGTTTGGCGCGCTCGAACATGGCTCGCGCGGCAACCGCACATAGTCGATACGCAGCTTAAGAGTCGACAACAGCACCGTGCGTGGCGCGTTGTTGCTCCTCGCCCTCGTTAACGTCAGTTTTCCGCAGATAGCAGTAGCAAGCAGGTTTAAATCGCGTGAACCGAATTAATTTTTGAAAGTTGTTTAACATTGTTTACTTTTCGGTTCGGTAGAACTCCGATCGAGCGCATACCCGCGTCCGGCTAGGGTGGTCAGCTGCCCCCCCCCCCCTTTGCTCATACCTGGCTACGCCCTTAGTTAAAGTGTAAAAATTAATGTAAATACGTGATCAATTGTTTACTATCTAAGGCATTTTTCCTAATTTTCCATTTCGTCAAAATCATTCCACTTTCAAGGCACACTTCTTGTCAAGCGTTCCTGGTAGCGTCCCAATCTTTAAAAGAAACCACTGTTTTATCTCTTATAACTGGTCTAGCTACCACTAACGAAATGAGAAGATCATTATCGTTCGCCACTTAACTCATATTACGATTTTTAAATTAAAAAAATGATAACTTTACACAGACTGAAAACGCACATGCGGTTAGAGTCCGCCTAGTGTGCAAGCGCCTATCTGGCCACATGGGCCACTGTCTGGACTGGGGCGGTCAAACAACCGTCGAATATAGTGGCAGCGCGCGGTCGTATACCTGCCATCGACGGTAGCGCTACCGCGGGTTTTCCACTCCGCCCAGTGTGTAAGCTCCCATTTGATCCGTTGCGCCACTACCTGAAGCGCGGCGACGAAGACATCTCCGGCGCTGACGAAACCACCCAGTGTGTAACCGGCCTTAGAGTAGGAAATGCATTATTAAACGAAGCAGAATTAATGGTGCCACAGAGAAGTGTACTGGAATTGTTGCTGATAATGGTTTTAATAGATGGCTCTGTAGATCGGTTACATTCAGAATCTAAGTATTATTCAGATGATATAAAGGTATACAATAGGATCAAAACAGGTGTAGACTGTGAATAGCTACATGGTCACCTGGAGAGAATATCTAAATGGGTAGGTCAGCATGGAATCAAGATAAATGCCAAGAAATGTCAGCTTATTAGGTACACAGATAAAAAATAAAGATTAATTATGATAATATGGTGGGATCAGAATTGCTTGTTGGAAGCTAGAAGTGTAATTATCTTGGCATAACTTCTGATAACAAACTCAGTTGGGAAGATGGTAGGAAAATGCTAAAAAATTCTTCATTTACTGGAGATGGTGATGAGAGGATGTACCAGAGAAAATTACGGAATTGGGTTACAAATTTTGGTCAGACCTTTGGTTGAATGTGGTAGTGTAGTTTAGGATCCACTTTTTTTTTTATCAAATACAGGATTTGGAAGGTATACAAAGAAGAGAAGGCTAGATTTGTTTGTGAAAATTATCTTAGGACCCAGTCAATAATTGATATGATAAAGGAGCTGGATTGGGACTCATTGGAGGAAAGCAAGAAGGTGAAGAGAGTGCTGGGAACATACAGGACATATGTTGGTGATGGGGCTTGGAAGGATATTGGTCAAAGAATTATAAATAGTGCATGGAAGGGGAAAGGGACCATGACCACAAGCTGGCATTTGATTACATACATAAGGAAGTGCAGAAAATTTCGTTTTTGGTAAGGGTGTCAGTGATTGAAACAGAGTACCAACTTTAGTGTTAAATAATTTACCAAAAATGCTTTAGAAATTTCAAATTTGTAAATTGGAAAAGAAAATGGGGAGGAATTTAACATTGCAATTACAAAAGAAAATTTCAAGAGATATATATATATAAAATAGGAGTAATTAAATGACTAGAAGAATTGCTACTGGAGTGTAGGCTCCATCAGAATTAAAATTAATTATTATAATAATAATAATACTTTCGCACTCATTTGATTAATATCAGTTTGTGGAAATTGTAAATAATTGATTATCAAAAGGGTGACATAGTAAAACTAAATAAATTTCTGTAAAACTTTATGGTAACAATAATTACATGGTATTATGTTTAATAAAACACCATGTTTGGCATAACGAGTTTTATGGAAAAAATTTAAAAGACTGAAGGTTAGTCTGAGAGAAACTCGCAGTCATGGAAATGACCAAAGTAACAAGCAGAGAGTGGGCGAAGTAATAGGTGAGTGCATTTGAGTTGATGATAAACTGTTACTGCCAGCAAAGAACCGTTTATCTTCAGATCCATATCTATTCAATGCTAGTTTAATATACTGCAGGAAGTCAAGTTTGTTATTATCCGAATAGGAGAAATTAAGTTAATAAGTTTGAAGATTAAAGTTCTGAACAAGTTAAAACGCTTTTGTGCACCAGCTCATACACCAAAAGGCTAAAAGATACAACATGGTGATCGTACAGCTGATGTAGCAGTAACAAATGGTATACGACTCATCACTGCAACTAGCGACTAACCAAAGCTCGTGGGGAAGAAAGAATATTCGACAGAAATGTGACAACAAATTTACGGTAGCGCCTCCATCGGAGAATCTGTAACTGCTCAGCATACTTCTTTGGACACGGGAAAACAGCTGTTCATGGATGTATTACCTTTGGCTGTAGCGGCGTCCGGTTGGAAGGATTAGTCCGTAAACTGCTAAAAAGGCGGCCTCGGTAGCGTGGGGCTAGAGTGCTAGCTCCGCGTGCCGAATGTCGCCGGTTCGAGTCCGGCCGCGGGCATGGGTGTTTAAGTGTTGTGTCTGTGAATGTCATGTCCGTCCTGTGGTGTGTCTAATTATCTGGAAAAACTCATCAGGCTGGCTGTATGGCCTAAGATGCCAAAAGCCATTAAAAAAAAAAAAAAAAAAAAAAAAAAAAAAAAAAAAATGCTAAAAAACAAACGCCTGCTGCTGTTGGTAATACAGATTAGTGACATTCCTATGGTGCACTGAAATGTTACTGTACATCATCCAATACTAAGATTTGATTTTAGTAGAACTCATAATTCTTGAAAATATAATTACTTTTCTGACCTAGTTTATCCTTTATATTTTCAATCTATGTTAGCAGCAGTGATAGACATTTTAATTCCACTAAAGCTATTAAAATGAATAATTTCATACTAATTAGGAAGTAGCTGATATTTATTCAACGTTGAGTCTGAAACCTGTCTGGAACAAAGGATGTATTAAAACGTTAGTTCTTAGAAAAATTTAACTGTTTTTTTTTTTCAAATTTTAATTTATACTCTGGATTTGAGATATTTCTGCAATTTCTTTTAAACATTGTGAATTATTCTGCAAGACCCAACGATTCTATATAAGTGGCGCCATTGAACCCTGCTGACAGTAGGTCTGTAACCAATTAGGACACAATTGGACAACCAGTGACGACAGTCAGCTTTCTTGTCATGATAAGTATTTGTTGACTACAGTGAAGAATGGTTAGGTATGTGAAAATGATAGTACCCAAAAAGTATTTGCTTTAAGTAAATGACTCACAGATTAAAGATGTATATATATGCCGTGAGGTAAATGTTGAAAACAAGGTTAACAGAAATCCTATAATTGAAAGTGACCATAGTATTAATTACAGTAAACTAGACTCAGCTAATGTTGAAATGTTTGTATTTGAAATAGCAGAAAAAGAGAGAATGTACAAGAAAACAGAGATACACTCTAATCGGAGAGCAAAAAGAGAATATTTTACAAGACCTTAATAAATTAATTACACAGTGTAGTGAAACATATAAGCATATGGAAAGAAAAAACCAACCAACACATGCCTGGAGCTACACTTAGGAAAACTTACTGAAAATGGAAACGAGGTTGATGCAATCAAACAAACATTACAATCACAAGCTAAAATACTCATAAAGGGTTTTGAAAACCTGTAGGACCTTTGGAGATTATGTTGATAAAGAAAAAAATAATTACATCTATGAACATCTCCAGAACAGAACCCAAGTTTGGGGAAATCAGCAAATTCAAAAGCGTACACATGACGACTTGAAAACTAATTTTCTAAATCAATTCTAGTCACAAGACAAAAAAAGAACTATGCGAAATGAAACGGTTTTGTATGGGGGCAAAGGCTCCTATTAGACTGTCAGTATGTGTAGCAGAACAGAAAAGTCTACCCACAAACCTACAGCCTAAATAAAATAATAATAATAATAATAATAATTCTTCAAGAAACCAACACCTGAAGAAAAAGACAGTTAAGTTGAAAAGTAGAAGGGCAGCGAACATACTGTGGAGAACAATAGTTTTGTAAACGATATTATAAGGACAAAAGAAGAGGAAGGTATTATTGGTGACAAGAAAGGTAGGAAAAACAGAAGTGATGGGGACAAAAGAGACATGGAGGAAATGTTAGCTAATCTGCAAATGGAATATTCAGAAATGAAAGAAGTAAAGAATCATTATAACAAAAGAAAATGTAGTAATGATAAAAAAGAAATAAGATGTGGTAAAATAGGAGAGGACATTAATGCAGAAACTATGGATTATAGAAAACAAGGCAATGAAGCAAGTATAATTTTGTCAAGCGATGGAAATGAGTGTTCTGGATTTGGAAGTATAAAAAATGAATATGAATTAAAAGCGAAACAAAATTAAAATTCTATTTGCTCAAAGGAGCAGACTACTGGTTTTTTTTTTTTTTTTTTTTTTTTTTTTTTTTTTTTTTTTTTTTTGAAGAGACAGATACCAAAGAAAGTAGGAATAAGAGGGAAAGTTATCATTTTCTTAAAATAGAAAACATTTACCATGAATGGTGTTAAATACTGTGGACTCATCTTCTGTAGAGATTATTAATGTAGATGAAGAAAACAGTTATGTGAACTGTGTTATAGTGAGAGGAAAAATAAATAGTTAAGTTAATTAAAGAACACAGAAATAACACAGTGTAAAATATTATTTCCAATATTTATTGTTAAAGATTCCTTTTGACACAAGAATAAAACCAACCATGTTAAGTAGTTTAATATCATATACTTTTAGGGTCCAGGTAGCTTCTTTCCTGTGAATAAATACTTCAATTCAGGAACTCAGGTACAGTTGATTATATAGGTTAACTATTTGAAGAAAAAATGTGGCAACAAGACAAACATTAATTTATAATCAATGACTGCATTTAACAATTATGTAAACGTAAAGAATGTAATGATCTTATATAATGAATAGTCCTTTAGCCATTGTATTTTTTTTTTTTTTTTTTTGCTTTGTACTTCAAAGGGTCAGGAGGTTAATATACATTTTACATTTTTTAACATTAGTGAAATGTATTGTATTGATTGCACTATATTTTGATTTTATAAGCTTGCCCATTGATCAAGCTAATAAGATAGATAACACAAAAGAGTTAATTATTACAGACTTTTCCTCGACATGGAATGGTATTACTTTGACGAATGTGGACAAGAAAAATATTGCACTGCCTTCCATGACAGAATAAAAAAGCTGTGTTTCTTCTATTTGTATCAATTGTTGTTAATTGTAGAAAATTATGTATTGCAACCATATTTCTTATTAAGGTGAAGAAGAATATAAGGTCCATGTATAAACTGCTCTCGGTGACTAGCCGAGTCAAGAGTGCGTTGCTACACGATATTTCGGCGACTAGATCCATTGCCGCCATCTTCACCAGAAGATGGCGGCAATGAATCTAGTCGCCGAAATATCACGTAGCAACGCACTCTTGACTCGGCTAGTCACCCGAGAGCAGTTTATACATTCTCAACGCCGAGAAAGACTTCATTCTTATATAATATAAGGTCCCTGTACCAGCCCTTAATAAAAAGTTTACCAAAATATTTTTTTCCAAATATATGATAAACCTTGGGATGGATGTAGCATAACAAGTTTCATGGAAAAATTATAAAAGACTGAAGGTTACTCTGGGAGAAATTTGTAGTCATGGAAACAAACAGAGTAACAAGCAAATAGCGAGTGACGTAAAAGGTGTGTGAATTTGGGTTGATGATAAACGTTACTGCGAACAAAGAACCTTGTATCTTCAGATCCATATCTATTGAATGCTACTTTAATAAACTGTAAGAAGTCATATGAAAGTTTGTTGTTATTCAAATAGAAGAAATTAAGATAATAAGTTTGAAGATTAAAGTTCTGAACGATTTAAAATAGGACATGTATCCCTAGCGACTATCTACATCCACATATCCACATATATACTCTGCAATTCACAAAATTGTGGGTGGAAGAAGATGCTCAGCACCAAAGCTATTCTTTTTGTTGTGCATTCCAATCCCTAACGGTACGAGGGAAATAAGAATTCATATAAGAATAAGTGTGGCACCTTATTTCTCTAATTTTATTTTTCCTGTCCATCCGACTCAAATAGGTTGGTGGAAGAAGAATTTCACTACACTCATAAGTGAAATTGGGAGTACGCATTGTAATAGCCCTCACACCTGATCTTTAAATAGAATTGTATGAAGTATTTGTAGTGACCTAAAGTTTGCTTGAATATGATCTAATATGTTTCTTTCACAATTAACTGTAAATCAGTGTATATAGACTTTGTTTTATGAAAAGAAATTATTTAAAAACCATTTAATATGTTTAAGAACAGAATTGTGCAAGAGAATTGTTAAAATGTGTGTAATTCCAAGTATTAATGCAAGTTATGATGTCTACAGGACAATTTTCTACAGTTTGAGATAATTACCATGGCCAAGATCACTAATTTCCCTGAATTGCCAACAGACTTTACTGAAAAATTCAATCAAAAGTACCATTCTCCAAAACCGGAAAAAGCAGAATGACAAAAGAAATAATAATAAAATTTACATTTTATATAATCAATCACAAAAATTCTCCCTTGCTTAAAATCTTTGTTCCTTTCAATCAGTTCTTAATAATCAACACTGAGAGGAAATGAATTTCAATCCGGGTCTGAGCAACTGAAATTTGAAAATCTATAGTACCTTTAAATTAACATATTCTTCATATAGCTAAAAGCAAATCTATCTCTTTCCTGTTCCACCTGCCTTCTATATGGAGACCCCATTTTCCAGTAAATATAAACACTTCGATTATGTTAGTTATCACACCTAATTAGCCTCTGCTACCAAATTAAGCAATGTTAAAACTATACATCAAAGAAGTTGGCTATGTATTATTATTCTTACAACCCCAAACTACTTAGACAACTGTATTAACATTAGTTATAGAATAAAACATAAACTTCTAAGTGATTAAGCTGATGATAACAAGGCAGACATAAATCTACTAGTAGCACAAAACCTCTCGTATAGGAAGTAATTGAAATCAAACTTAAAAATAATATCAAAACAAAATAATAAAGCATTATCTTACCTTCTTTCTGGAATTCTGCTGGTGTATTTATGAAGTTCTAATTTTGTCAAATTTTTAAACACTTCTGAGCAGTCCATACAAACATATAAGGGAGCTGCAATAGCCGAGATATGGGTGAACACGTGTTTTGATAGAGAGCATCCAGAGAGAAAAGTGTCTCCACAGGACACACAAGCAAGTTCAATTAATGATGGCTCCTTAAATATAACTTTCCTGCTCTCTTGAAAATTGTGGGCACATAACTTTGCCAGATTTAAGAAAACCTCACCACAGTTTTGACATATGTGCAAAGGTGTATTTATATGTAGGTCATGACTAAACACATGACTAATTAGCAAGATTCTTGTGGAGAAATATTGAAGACATGTGACACATGTATACTCTGTTGGTTTGACTACTGACATGATGCTGTCTTTAGGTATACTGATATTACTCACATTACACACCACCAAAAGGCTACTGCTAACTCGTAATTTCTCTACCAAACAGACATCAGTTTGTCGACAATAAAGAAGTAATTTTTTTTATTCTTTAAGCCCAATATTTGACCTGAAAAAGAAAATACAGAAAATAGTCTCAGTTCCATTATTGCAAAGCATGGATTAAATATTAGGCAGAGATTAGATGACCAATGCAAATATTTTGTGAATAAAATATGCAGAACAATAATTATTATTTAATTGCAATGGAGCACAGGCTCCGGTGGCAATTTCCCTACACACCCATCTTCCCCCTATCCTGCACCAACCTACATTTGCCCTCTACAAATTTTATCTTTAAATTCTTTCAAAGTTTACGGTAAATTATTCATAATTTCTCTTGGTAACTCATTCCAATCCCTGACAGCCTTACCTAAAAAAGAGAATCTTCCCACACCCTTGTGCCTGAAATCGAGTGCCAGCTTGTGGTCATGGTCATCTTTTCCCTTCCATGCACTACCTTTCATAACTATTGCAATATCTTTCCATCCCTCATCGCCAGTATATGCCCTGTACTCTCCCATGACCCTCCTCATCCTCCTCCTGTCTTGCAATGAATCTCATTCCAGCTCATATCCGTCACTGATTGCATTCTGCGATAATTTTCAGAAACAAATCTAGCAACCATTTTTTGCACCTGCTCCAACTCCTGTATTTGATACTTAAAATGAGGGTCCCATACTACACTACCATATTCGAGCAATGGTCTGACCAAAGTTCTGTAACCCAACTCCCTCACTTCTCTCGTACAACCCTCATCACTCTCTCCAACAAGTGCAGAACTTTGAAACCTTTTCCAACCACCTGTCCAATGTGTCCTGCCCAATTAAGCTTGTTATCAAAAGTAATGCCAAGATATTTACATTTCGAGTATTCAGCTAGCAATTCTTTCCACACCTTATATTCATAATTAACCTTTTGTTTTTTATTTGTGTATCTAATAAAGCTGACTCTTCTTTGCCTTTATCTTCATTCCATGTTTACCAACCCAACTAGATATCCTGTCCAGATCATCCTGCAGCTGTTTACAATCCTCTATCATTTTGATTCTTTTATATAGCATTATGTCATCTTCAAACAATATAATTTTGGATAGTAAACAATCAGCACAATTATTCATTACAAGACGCTACCGTGTGGCACACCAATTTTTAGTTCCACTTATTTTGGTACCACATATCCTACCCTAACTTTCTGTTTTCTACCTTTTAAAAATTCTTCTACCCAGCTAATCACATTCTCATTCACTCCAATGGTTTTTACCTTAAATACTACCATTTTATGGCTTACTCTGTCAAACGCATTTGATAGATCTAGTGCTACACTATCAATTTGGCCTCCCTTGTCCATTTCATCTGAAATATCTTGCATATATCCCACCAACTGAGATTCGCATGAATATCCTTCCCTGAAACCATGTTGCCTGCTTGAAAACCAATTACGTTCCTCACATATATTTCTGATGTGGTTGCATATCAATATTTCCATTAATTTACCTACCACAGATGTCAAACTGATTGGTCTCTAACTCTCAACTCTATTTCTCACCCCTCCTTTATTTACCGGTATTACTATTGCACTTTTCCAGTCCTGTGGTAAGCAGGAATTATTCAGACTCATTTTAAATAATATTTCAAGGTAAGGTATAATGTAAGAAATGTGTAGTAATATTATCTTCACCTGCCCCTTTATGTTTTTTCAGCTTTCTTTTTTCCTTCATGATTTCCTCAGGATGAATATCAAATTTTTTAATATCGTCATTTCTAATTGTGTTGTTAAGCTTGTTCTCCGAATTAGAATCTCCTGTTTCTGATTCGTTGTCCCTAATGGTGTCACTGAACCAGTTACTTAAAATCTCGCCTTTTTCAAATCGTCAGTAACTGCTTCTCCATCCTTATCTATAAGTGTCTCTACACCCTCCCTTCCCCTCAGTTTCCTGATATAGCCATTGAAATTTCTAGATGTTTCAGTCGATGGTCCTCCTGCACTGACAATACTCTTCATAAACCCATCATTAGCCATTTTCTTTGCTGTTATTAGAAGTTGGCAGCTTATAATAAAATAAAACGTAGAACCACCACATATGAAGCAATTTTTAATTTGTTAAGTATAATAGATACATGTGAAAACACCTACAACACATTACAAAACAATTAAGAAAATGTAAAATATACCGTATGCATGACCATCTATATTAACAATCATCCTGAACAAAATACACAGCGCATATTTATATTTCTTTGATATGTGTTGCTGCAATTACAGCCTGTGAGAAAATTTCAGGAATAAAATGTTTTGCACTGGAATTGTATAGCAAACCAGAAATGTTTCCGTAACAGAAAACAAACAGTTTATTGGCATTATATGTGCTGCTGGTGCCTAGGGAGTTGGCTCTAAAACGCCATTTATCAATTTTGGTTAGGTATCAAACTAAGTAAATAGCTCATAATAAAAAACAATAAGTTGTAGAAGTTATACTAATACTTCTGTCCTTTACAGATCGAATTCCAGAAAATACCTTTCATAAAATATGGTATGACCAAAGCAGGACACCTTGATCGTTAAAATGATACCTCTTTTACTGATTTTCTTTAGGCATCATGTGAGGTAAAAACACGTTTAAGTAATGATGATATTTTCTCCTTCAAGGGGCCGAATTTGGAAAAACGTTCTTTTTAATATGCGATGTAAATAAATTGGAGACTTTAATCTTTAAAATTATACCTCATTTCAGGATTTCAATTAGGTATCAAAAGTTGTATGGCTTGGACAAAAAAACAAAAACACTTTATGGAAACAATGATACTTGTGCCATTTAAGGGTCAAAATACGAAAAATTTCATTCTTAAAATATAATGTTACCAAATTGGAGACTTTAATCTTTAAAATGATACCTCATTTATCGATTTGGGTTAGGTGTGACGCTTTAACAGAAAAAAGCGTTACAGAAATATTAATACTTTTGCCCTTCAAGGGACGAATTTGAAAAATTTCTTTCTAAAAATATGATGTTACCAAACCAATCGATAAATGACACCTCATTTAACAATTTCAACTATATATCAAGTGAGATAAATTACTCGTGACATAAAAACGCATTGTAGAAATATTAATACATTTGCCCTTTAAGGGACGTATTCTGAAAAATTCCTTTCTTAAAATATGTGACCAAACCAAGGATCCTGAACCTTATTTATAGATTTTGTTTTGGTATCATTAAAATAAATGACTTGTGGGAAAAACATTTTAGAAAAAAAATTGTGCTTTATAAGTAGAATTCCAAAAAACTTCTTTCTTAAATTATGATGTGAGCACACTACCTTATTCATAGATATCGGTTAAGTATTAAGGGAGATAATGACAAAAAAAAAAACAGCTTATATAAATAATATATATGCTACAGCAACTTAGAACATCAGTTAGATAAAAAAATATAAATACATTAAATTGTATGACCAGTATGGGAATCATTACGCACATATTCCCCACAGCAAGTTACACAATAATCATAACTATAAAATTCTAATTATAATATGATGTATCACAACTACCAGTTATTACACCGTGATAGCCAGTGACTAGTGGGTACAGGAGACAAATGCAATTTACCTCTGAACAGATAGGAGGGGTGGGGAGGTGTTAGTGAACTGGTCCTTCGAGTTAGCTATAGTCAATCTCTACCCAGCATTTAATTAATTGCAATGGAGCACATGCTACGGTGACAATATCGCTACACACCCGTCTTCCCCATATCCTGCACCCACCTACATTTGCCCTCCACAAATTTTAACTTTAAATTCTTTCTTCATTTTCAGTAAATTATTTATTTCACTTGGTAACTTACTCCAATCCCTGACACCCTTACAGAGAATCTTCCTACACCCTTGTGCCTGAAATCAAGTGCCAGCTTGTGGTCATGGTCATCTTTTCCCTTCCGTGCACTACTTTTCATACCTACTCCAATATGCCCCATCGCCAGTACACACCCTGTACTCTCCCATGACCCTCTTCGTCCTCCTCCTGTCTTGCAATGAATCCCATTCCACCTCCTTTATCATATCTGTCTCTGATTGCATTCTGCTATAATTTCCAGAAAGAAACCTAGCAGCCCTTTTTTGCACCCTCTCCAACTCCTGTATTTGATATGCAAAATGTGAGTCCCATACTACACCACCATATTTGAGCAAACCAACGCAATTATATATCCTGTCCAGATCACCCTGCAACTGTTTACAGTCCTCTATCATTTTAATCCATTTATATAGCATTATGTCATCTTCAAACAATCTAATTTCAGATAGTAGACAATCAACACAATTATTCAGTAGAATAATGAATAGCAATGGTCCCAATAAGCTACCCTGCAGTACTCTCATTTTTACTCACTTCTTTTGATATTCAATTTCCTACCCTAACTTTCTGTTTTCTACCTTTCAAAAATTCTTCTACCTAGCAAATCACTTTCCCATCCACTCCAATAGTTTTTACCTTATTTGCTATCATTTTATGGCTCACTCTGTCAAACGCCTTTGACAGATCTAGTGCTACACTATCAATTTGGCCCCCTTGTCCATTTCATCAGAACTATCTTGCATGTATCCCACCAACTGAGATTCGCATGAATATCCTTACCTGAACCCACGTTGCCTACTTGAAAACCAGTCACATTCCTCACATATATTTCTGATGTGGTTGCATATCAATATTTCCATTAATTTATCTACCACTGATGTCAAACTGATTGGCCTGTAATTTTCGACTCTCTTTATCACCCATCCTTTATGTACCAGTACTACTATCAAACTTTTCCAGTCCTGTGGTAAGCAGAAAGTATCCAGACTCTTTTTTTAGATACAGCGTATTCATATTTGCAGGGAACCAATTAACCACTGCCTAGCTCAACTCATGCAACACATTTGAAATACAGGTGGAAAATAATGCCGACTCAGTGGAATGGCTCACAAGGCATGGTCACACTGTAATGAAATGAGTAGTGGGAACTGCACAATAAACTTTTCTCAGGAAGTAAAAAAAAAAAAAAATCAGAATATCAATCAGAAAGCAACTCCTCCATTCTAGTACCAACATAATGGAATTAATATTGAACTCTATCTTTGATATAAAACCTGATACTTCAAGGCATGGCCAAACACCATCATTTGTTAAACACGAACTACACACAATCACAGTATCCGCTTCAATTATCAGAAAGAACGAAGCAGTTGGAGTAATGAAGACTTCAGTATTTTAATAAGGTGGATATATGACTCACAGAGAAACATAACCCTCTCTAACACAACACATGTAAGTTATAAAATGTTATTGGCCTTTACTGCAAGTGAAATGAGAATACTAACTTATGTCAAAACATTGACTGCCACCTTTAAAGTGAAGTGTAACGTTCTAGTTTTATTTTCTCACTTTTATTGATTTTACACAAGTATTTATCTTTCTGTGAATCCTTTGACCTACATATATCTAACCTTCACAACAAATGAGAAAGGCAAGATATTTATAAAAAGATAACTACAGATGACTAAAATCCGGAGATCTCAGTAGTTTGCAACAGATTGCTATCAGATAACCATAAATAAATGCAGACAAAACAACAAGACCGAACCCAAGGTACAGAACTCACAAAGTAAATGGAATTGCAGTGATTAATTCTATTCTCAATAGTAGCGACCACAAAAAAAAAAATCAATGTTTTATCTAATAATAAGGAGAAAACCACTGTTTTCTGAATTTAAATGTAAAGATTTCCAAATCTGTTCCTTATAGTCGCCAAAACAATCCGACGTAACAAAACAAATTCTTCAGAATAACATTCATATGTTGGGTATATTAATGTGATGATACCATCCAAATGATCAAACGAAATAGATTGAAACTTATGCGAACATCTCGTGACTCACCTTATGCTCGCGGAAAACAGCAGCAATATTGAATTCAGAAAGGGCAGTGGGCTGATTTAACATTGTTCGACGCCAGTCTCACAACCAAATCACAATACTTGAAGTGCTACTCACAGAGTGCATCACAAACATTCTCTGAACTGTAATGAGCAATACACATACTGCTTGGCTCAATGAACACTTGAAACATCGAAACGTGCCTCCTGTATGATGTTTGACACATTCAGTGCCTCGAAACCTTTTGCTTCACTAGTCTTTACATCTTAATACACACTACCACAGCAAACACGCACATTCCATGATGAATCAGCTGACAATAAGGACAAATGCAACGATTCAGCATATTAAAGATGAAACAAACCAGTTCTTATTATCTGAAATGCAACTGACTCGATAATCTGGCACTGCTGGTTGTTCTTACGATCGTAAAGTTTTACATATACAAAAATCATGTCTCCACACGAGTACATAACTTATAGTGAAAGTGATTATACTGTTTTATATGGAATATAAACACTGCTATCTATACCTGTGATATTTTTAGCTTTACATATTGATCATACTTTTCTGTATGTGTCCCATTTACTAAAGTGACTGGATGTAGTCATATTTTGCAACTGGTACAATTTCAGTGGATATAGTTAATTTTGCCTTATTTTAATTCCGTAATATCTTATACAATAATTCTACGGTGCAATTCAACTCATACAAATCAAAGATTCACAGCTTAAAAGCTATAAGAAGGAATTATGTGCCGGCTTAAAAGTGTGACTTCCCACTTTCATTCAAGGATTTTGAAATTGGTGGTAGAGCATTTATACCATTTTTCTCAACAATTATTACGTTCTTCTGTTATGATTACAGGTCGTTTCGGAACTATCTGTTGATTACCTTAAGTGTAAATATTTTTTTGTAACATTTGTTAGTAAACTTAACTGTACATATGGCAGGGACATATTTGAAAATCCCTCTTTTATTGGAGAGTGTGGGCAGGCAAGTGAGGAGATTGGGTTACAGTACATTCACTTTAATGTTGTGGAGTAGTATCAAATAACGTAGTTGAATGGGGTGCAAAGGAAGGCAGTTACAATTGTTTGCGGACTGGGAATTTGATGTGTAGGTGTGGAAATAGCTAATGATTATTACTTTTAATTGCGACGGAGCTAACGCTTCGGTGGCTATTCCCCTAGTCATCTAATTAGCCCTTTTTACATATTTTTTTAACGGTCGGGGATTAGAATCATCGTTACTGCACCACAACAGGAATAGGAAAGTATCTTCAACAGTGAAACCAGGAGCTACATTCTCAGCAGGCACCAGTGAAATATAAGAAGAATGTGTATCATGGACGATTTTGTTGTGAATGTTGCTGCCAC
>JARYHS010006964.1:14350984-14435405 GCA_031002005.1 Vandiemenella viatica | reverse complement strand
TTTTGCACCAAATTGACAAGATGATGAGCATTGACCTTAATGAACACCCTTATACTTTTATAAACTCCTAGGCCGTGTCTTAGATTCTATATAAATGTCACATGAAAATGTGAGTTAATCTTAACAAACACATTCATATCTTTTTAGATAACACGACTTTATACAGGATTTTGCAAAACATTCAGAAGAATCCCTTTGTTCACTATATATTTAACCTTAAGTGAAAGATTTGAGCAGAATATTCACAAGAAAATTAACTGAAAAGTGTTCATACAGTCTTCAACATAATTATATATTTTATATATATATAACACAACAGAAAATGGGTATGCAATTTAATGAACAAATTTTGCGCATGCAGAGTTCCAAAGATTTTAAAAGATTATACACAAAATTCACAAGAAAATATGTGTTAACAAAAATATATGTTGGTCCTATAAAAATTCCCAGTCGTAAAAAACATTTCACAAACTATACAAGAAAATATGATTACCATCAAAAATAATTTTGTATTTCAGGACAGTTACAGATATTGTTAGCAAAAACACAAATTCCCTACAAAATCTGCATTCATCTAAACGAATTATACAAGTAGCAACCTGCTTAAAGGATTTTAAACACTCTTCAAAATAAAATATACTGTCACTTATTGAACACTCTTATAACTTGCACGAATACGAGTCAGCATAATAGATTTTCCATAAACTTTAGAAGAAAATGGCTGCTAATCAGAATGAATCCGCTTGTGCCTGTTAAGGCTACTAGATTGCGTAAACATTTTTCCACATACCTCACAAACAAATGGCCGTTCAGCTGAATGAATCCGCTTGTGATCTTTAAGATGTGCAGACTCAATAAAAGATTTCTCACAAACTTCACAAGAAAATGGGCGTTCATCTAAATGAAACCGCTTGTGCCTTTTGAAATTCCTAGACGTTCTGAAAGATTTTCCACAAAACTCACAAGAAAATTGGAATTCGTCTAAATGAATTAACTTGTGCATATTAAGGCTACCAGACTGCGTAAAAGATTTCCCACATACTGTACAAGGAAATGGCCTTTCACCTGAATGAATCCGCTTGTGCACTTTAAGACGCCCAGACTCTGTAAAAGATTTCCCACAAACTTCACAAGTAAATGGCCGATCACCTAAATGAATCCGCTTGTGTTTTTTAAGGTTCCCAGCATCTCTAAAACATTTTCCACATACTTCACAAGGATATGGCCGTTCACCTGAATGAACCATCATGTGGTTTTTAAAATTCCCAGAATTTATGAAACCTTTTCCACAAACTTCACAAGAAAATGGCCGTTCACCTGAATGTATCAGCTTGTGCTGTTGAAAGTCCAAGAACTTGTGAAAGATTTTCCACAAAACTCACAAGAAAATGGGAATTTACCTAAATGTATCCACATATGATTTTTAAGGCCCCTAGACCTTGCGAAAGATATTCCACATGCTGTACAAGTAAATGGCCGTTCACCTGAATGTATCCGCTTGTGTCTTTAAGACGCCTAGACTCTGTAAAAGATTCCCACAAACTTCACAAGAAAATGGCCGTTCCGCCTGTGCTTTTTAAGGTTCCCCGCCT
Organism: Vandiemenella viatica; assembly: GCA_031002005.1. Lineage (NCBI taxonomy): Eukaryota > Metazoa > Arthropoda > Insecta > Orthoptera > Morabidae > Vandiemenella > Vandiemenella viatica. The sequence goes on along the minus strand of JARYHS010006964.1, from coordinate 14,433,813 downwards.
CTGTAAACATTTTCCACATACTGCACAAGCAAATGGGCGTTCACCTGAATGAATCATCTTATGGCTTCTAAACTTCGAAGGATTTGTGAAACATTTTCCACAAACTTCACAAGAAAATGGTCGTTTACCCACATGAAACATCTGATGTCCACTCAGACGATCAGAATTTGTAAAAGAGTTATTGCTAACTTTATTGAACGAACGATCCCCTATATCTATTTCGTGATGCTCCCCGAGACGGTAAAGCAATGTTAATGATTTTTCACTCACAGGCGATTGTTCATTAGACTGAATAATTTTATTTCGTTTTTATATTTAAATCTCTTTCTGTAGCAGTTCCAAGAGAGTGGTTCCTTGCCCATGTGGTTTCCAATATGATGAGTTCCATGGATTTGCTGATTATAAATGGTACTGTTATACCGACAGTCATAACAATCCCTAAAAATAAAAATTGACGTTTATTTTGAAATATAGTTGACTGAAGATGATATAGAAATAAATTCAAATACAGCTTAAAAAAATATAATATGGGTGACTTGTTAAGTAGTAGTTACAAATTCTATTTACATGTACTTATGACTAACATGATGTAATAAATCATCACCTAAAATAAACTACAGCTTACCAAAGGCAGTGTTTAGTTTTAATTTTTACGGGAATTATAGTTAATTTTAATAATACTTTCATTTTTCACTCATTAATATTCAGTTATATATTTTATAAAATTGTTACTAATATTGCAAACATTGAGATTAGTCTCATCAAATCTTTGATCCAATTACCAGTCCTCTTCCTCAATTTTTGGACATGTCCCCACTTATTTCCACTGCTTACTGCCAAAATATTTTCAAGTATACTAGAAAGAAAAGTGGTGGAAAATAAAATTTGAAGGGAGAAATTATGTATGACCAAATGATAAATCCAAAACATAGGGAGAATACGTTTCAAGTTTATACAATGATGAAGAACTTTATTCAACAATTCTATAAAGGAAAATTGAAGTGGATGAATATAAATTAGGATACCATATTTTAACTAATTTGATAAAACATTAAAGCTCAAAAAGAGAGGAAAGCCTCAGAGATAGATCAAATTCTTAAAAGAAAAAATCTTGAACAGACTAATTTGTGACATATACAAAATAGAAAATATACCCAAAGATTTTGTGAAAAGTTACTTTACCAAGGAAAGCAATTGCGAATAAATGTGGAGATTTTTCAACACTAAGTTCAGTTTAGGATGCATTAGACATGTTAACGTCAATAGCCCAATGTCAGACTGAACAGGGGACAGACCTGGAGCTAACTAATGACCAGTTTTGTTTCAGCAGTACTGTAGATATAAGACAAGCAATCTCGAATATTATTGGCCTTACTGAGAAGTGTATAAGGAATCACAAGGATATCTATAATACATTCAAAGATCTTAAACTACATGAGATTGAAACTGCAAAGCAGAATCAAGGATTGAAAAGGAACTAGCACAGTCAGATGGCATTGCAGTTGCTTCAGAAAATAAAAATGACTTAGGTAAAATACTTGCTGAAATGGAAGAGGTTTATATTGGAAATATACCCTGAAAATAAACAAGAAAAAGGCTAAGGTAGTAGTTTCCAGCTGAAACATACAAAAGTGAATACAGTTAAAATTAGATGAATAAAATGAGGAAGTTAAAAGTATAGTCACAGAAAATGGGAAAAACATAAAGGAAATACTACTTAGGATTAACTGAACTAAATATACTTTTAATAAATGAAAGAAACTTTTCACTTCTGCAGCAGTAACCAGTCGACACACAATAATCTGTTGTGTAGCTGTATAAGGAAGAGAGTATGTATGGAAATGACCAGAAGAATTTGAGGTCTGGCACCAAATATTAATGCTGTAGAATAGCTGACTGGATGGTGTCACTTTTGATGAAGTATTCAGAAGTGTTTCCAAGCAAATTAAACTCTGGAAAGGCTTACAGAAAATAAAAGGTGACAGGCTATTTTGCTGACACAGTGGTTTGCTTCAGGTGATTATTGAAGGAAAGATAGCTGGAAAAAACCAAAGAGGAATATTAAACATTATAAACTACATTCAATGTACAGAATTTTATATTTTCACTGCTGTAAATTACTGTGGACACATATGCTTGGAAACTAGAACTATTTAAATACCATTAATAACTAAACTAGAAATTTTTTGATAGGTAGCAGAAATTTTTTTCAGAACTAAAGACATGACTTTCATAACACTACCAGGACACCCATATATGCAAAAACATCAGTAAGATCAAATTAATATTTGAGTACCAGAAATAGCTATAGTACTTTAGTATCTGTTTACATGTAAAAGTAACATTTGCATTTAAGTTCTACTAACACAAAAATACAGTTATCCCTGTCCTCCTACCCCGACACTCATATGCCATAATCGAAAAATTATGAATATATGAGGATCAAATAAAAACTCTGTTGAAAATATATTTGAATCCCTTTAAAAGAAATATCTGCTACACCAAAACTTAACATAGGTGAATTCCAGTATTAACTTACATTTTTCTTAATTAAAAACGTTTCTCCCAAAACATAAGATTTTTTATACAGCCGACAGTAGTCAGCTTTATATTTTCAGCGCTTTAATAATTAACTCAGAGTGAAATACTGAGTAACCGAATAAATCTCAGCCCATAAGATCTATAGTCTTACAACGTCATTGCTATATTATTGCTATATTATAATTATAAAAAGGTACAGACTTTAGAATTGAAGAGATATTTCAGGGAAAGGTTTAGCAAATGGAAGGATGGCACAAGTACAGTAATGGCGAAATAAGAAGAGTTTAAGAAGATAATAAAAAAGTTTCAGGACATAAAGAGAAGTACACAACCTACATACTACAATAAGTAGGGGAGAAGGTTAAAGAGACTAGTGAGATGGGAACACAAAAGAGTTAAGAGACAGGAAGGCAGTAGGGAATACTTAAAACAACTAAACAAGTAATTAATAAGAGCAAAGAGAGAAGCAAACAATGGATTCATGAAGAATATAATTAGTGCAGGAGGACCACTGAATGATGCATCTAGAAATTTCTATGGCTATATTAGAAAACTGAGGGGAAGGAAAGGTATTCAGATTATTGTAGATAAGAACGGAGTTGAAGTCACTGAATATTTTAAAAAATCAGAGATACTGAGTGACTGGTTAAGAGATACAACTAGGGGCAATCATCCTGTCATGAGAGGGAATAAATCAGAGGAGAGTCTGCCTAAAAGTATAAATGAGTAAACTACATAATTTGAAATAAATTCTCAGGAAATTATGAAGGAACTCAGAAAGCTAAAAATCCAAAAAAGGCTGGCAAAAGAAAATTGATAATATGCATGCTACAAAAACGCTGATTAATGTAATATACATATAATTAATTAATTAATATTATAATTTTTAATTAATTAATATTATAATTTTTAATTAATTAATTATAATTTAATTAATTAATATTTATATAATTACACTAATAATAATTTTCTAGCTACTTTATCTGAAATTTTATCACAATATCCTTGACAAATGTCTAAGATATAAGGACACAGTTATATACTATTAATCATCAAAATCTTTCTATAAAATATGATTAATTTTCTTGTAAAAGTTTCCTGTGTACACCAAGCATACACAAACACTTTAGATGGTTCTCTAGGATATTTCCGTCTCATTTAACTCTTTAGTAAGGTCTAGTTCTCTAATATTTTCTGTTGTCATACCCTTGTCCTTCCATAGTTTATACCATAGCGCTACTTCATAACCAAAAAATTTTAAGTTGTAGCATTGGCAGAAACTTAGTGAATATTTTTAAAAAAATTCATCAAACAATGATTTACTTAAATTTTAGCTGGGATGTAGCTAGGGATTGCAATCCAGCGATGCGCGATCCCGCATCATTTGGTAGTCTGACGGATCCAGTACCTAATTAAGCGGATCCGCAATCCGTAAAATGGGGTGAAAACATGTTTCAGTCTTCGTCACCTTGCCTCCCTGTCGTCACTTTCCAGTCTGACTCGTTCTCTACAGGTAGTATCGCCCCGTTCACCTATACCCGTGAAGTTGACATTTGAATCACGGCAACAAATGTGTGTTTATGTCGTCCATCATCATAAGTATATACATTCATTTTTATGTTGTTTTTTGTTTTTTGTTTTTTAAGAACTCCAGTTGGTTTTAATTGTGTGCATTACTGTAATTTGAGTTATGTCATCCTATTGCAAAACTAACTCCCAGATCGTACACACAAAAAAGATACAATTAGAGTTGTTTCTGAGGAGGAAGTAGAAACAATACAATAAGAAGGTTACAACTATTGACAGCTATTTAAAAATCTTGTGAATAAATGATATCTTAAAAATGTGTTTGTCATAAACTGTACTTCATTGTATTTGAGATATTTCTTTTCAAAAAGTGGATTTCAATTTCCTAATTCTATAAGATCTATGATAACAAAGTTTTCAAATACCATAAAAGTTGACATAATTGTTCAGTTTGAATATTTCAAGAAACAATGGCAAAGATTTTCGTTGAGTGTTTGATGAGTGGACGTTCCAAAAAATCACCTACATTATGTTGACAGCAAAGAAACAAATTTTAATATCAGTTTGCTTAGAATACAGGGTTCGTGCACGACGGAGCATTGCACCAGTCTGGTCAAAAGACGACTGACAAGCTTTGGTGTTGCTGTTGAATCTTATGTTATAGGCAAAAGATCTGTCAGAACAACTTTCATGGAAAACGTTCTGCCTTGGTACCTGCAATTGTACTTTTCACATAGCACACAATTGGCAGTTGTCGACGTTTTATACCCTTCCTCACTCCCCCCCCCCAAAAAAAACCAAAGAAATTGAGCGCACAGAAACAACTTTGACTCGTACGTAGACCACGAAGACCTGGACGCCACAAATGAAGCACTAAAATGACCGTAACACTGGATCATCCACCTACTGAGGTGATTCATAGATATAATGATCTCAAAAAAGTGCAGAAAGTTAAGATTTTCAAAAAGTTTTTTTTTTATTTATGATCATTTCAATCAAACCAACGAACGAAGAAGTAGAAATGGCTTTCTCGGCTGCTAGCTAAATAGGTAATTCTTTGCAAATAAAGTGTTAGTTCAAAACTGAATACTTCCTATAATTGATTATTCATTAAATAACTAACATTAGGTTTAAAACAAAACGCATATAAGTGCAATGTATAATCCCAAAACACTATCAAGGAATTTAAATAAGGTCTGAAAATAGATCCCTTTCAAAAATCATATAGAAACTCAGCAGGGTTATTGGAACGACGTTGTTGTGCAGATACAATGCGCCAACTTTCATATCGGTTCCAATGGCAGCTGCATTTCTGGTAGGTGTGTTTAAAATACTTTAGCTCTCCGTGTCCGCGTTGTTGCGATGATCTTTTATGATAGATATTACTGTATTAATATGATCAATGCATGTATACATGTCGATCATCTTTGATTGTAACGCAGTGGCAACAGGTACCAATAATCCTGAGTATTCAATCCAATGTATATAATGAACTCTTAGTCAGTAGCAGCGCACAGTAACTGCTAAGCACTTGTCCTCGCCGCATCATTCCCTTCTCTAAAAACATTCAAAACTCCATTAACAATGTCTTCAAAATGCTCGTTAAAAATAGCAAAACACGTATATTTGTGAGACCAGTGGGTCTCATATAAAGCTGAAATATTTGGCAAGTACTTTGTCCGTAAAAAGGTTTTATATAAAAAGTTATGATGCACTCTATGGTGTTAATTGTGTTCTGTATTTCTGTAATTCGATTTAAATTATTTCAACCAGGTTAAGTCTGTTGCCTGTACAATTAAAATAAAGGCATTTTATATTTCCCTTTAAATAATTTTTTGAATCCCACCAATTAACACCCTTAATATCCTTGGTTAACGCACCTGTCAGGTCCATGTCCTTCGTTTTCTTAAAACCTATCAATTTCTGATGCTATAATTTGTCATTCAACGCCATCAGATCTACGAATCACAGAAATTTTTTGCGGATTGAATTTTTATCTTCGTCACAAAAACTTATTTTTATTGAAAGCTGTTCTTCCCAGCTATGCCACACGACTTATCTGACAGTACAATATAAGCATAAGCCTTCTTTGCGGTCTGCAAAATTTCACTTTTAATGACCAAGCCGCCTAGGTCAGTGATTTCGTTTTTAATCTCTGGGGAGATTATACATAACAATTCTCACAACTTTTCCAACATGCTGTTTTAAAACTAAAACACTTGAATCAATTCTTAGTTTCAGCAGGTCTTCAGAACACCTTGATGTTGTTCTTTAATTCTTAAAGGCAAGTCATTTGTATGGCGTACCACAGAAAATAATGTCGATTATCTTCTACTTCCTTCTGGTGAGCAGTATTCATCACAACAGCGACCAGTATTTTATTTTTTCGAGAAATTGTTAGCATCATTAGCTGCTGATTGACGATGTGATGAACCCTGTTTTGACAGTATTCATCGATAATTTTTAAAGTGACAGAAAATTCGAGTAGCAAATTATTTAAAATATACTAGTAGATGCAGGTATGTCTGCAAGCAATCATGATTAAATTGTCACTTCAAATTAGTGGCTTTTGCATCCACGGAAAAGTTGTAATTTTCGGAAAGGTACCCAGCAGCGTTGCAGCACCTCTCTCCAACAGCATTGTAGTTAATTCATAAGACTGAAGTTAGTATCAAGCTGGTCCTGTGAGCTGAACACCGTATGTAGCAGTATAGATACGACCACAGAATGAATGAAACAACTTGACATTTTTTTTTTTGGCCGCTGCTTCAACGGCGTGTTTGTGCATGTCCCTCTACCTAGGTAGCTCTACTGCTATGTGTCACTTTGTATTGGATAGGGTTGTTTTGGAGACTCTTTTGATTTGCGCTTTGAGGGGAAAACATGGTTATGGTCGTCTAGGACGACCTTATGTGAAAAACCCTTACAGTTTTCTTATGATCATATCAGTGCTAGAGCGTTGGACCAGCCAAACTCTTTATCAGGGTGAATCCGGGCACCTTGGACATATATACTGTAAATTCCAGAGTAATAAATATTTAACCACAAAATACCTCTTATACTATCGAAGTTTTCACAATCGCTTAGTGACAATAAAAATAAATAAAATACAAACGAATACATCTAACGATAGTTATTAAATAAAAGTCGTACATTTTGTAGGTACAGTACTGTATGTAATACTAGTTAAAAGCTGTCGTTAGCCTTACAGTAAATACAAATTAATTACTTTTAAAAAAACTTCCTTATATTCATTGTTATAAAAAATAAATTAATAGCGAACGCAACTGCGATGTCACAGTATAAAGGGGGCGTCCATTAATTACGTGGCGTGAAATCGGGGTGTTCCGGCGAAATCTCACGAAAACTCATCAAGGGAGATGGGAAGTCAACGGAAATCTCACGTGAGGTGCCGACCTTAGGGGGAGGGGGGGTGTAACTGCCCTTGGAAGCATGAGATCTAAAAAAAAGTCCCGAAAAGTTTCGAGATCGATTAGTAGGAAGGGGGGGGGGGGTTCCTCCGTCAAAATCTCATGTCATTTTAGAGGAAGGGATCAAACCAGATCTCACGAAGACTCAACCAGAGTGGGGAGGAGTCCTGAACTCCGGAATAAACACCTCACGTAATTAATGGACGCCCCCAAACGACTCATCGCGTTGTGTGCGGGTCAAGTCAGCCTCAGTCTACCGGTATTTAGGTACGCGGCAAAAGCCCCTCACTCCTTAGCACGCGCGCAATTAAGGAGGAGGTGTCTTTGTTCAAGTTGGCTCACGCAATACAGCGAAAGTTTGTTACAATGGATAACGAAAACTGTAGCCTTTTAATACAATTTTTTGTGTATTAGCAAATGTGCAGCCTAATCAGACTCTTATGGTATCACCTCCATCACCACAACCCAATCAACGAATCTATAGAATCGCCAAATGACATGATTAACTCAATAGATTTTACCTAAGTAAGGAGTAATTTCTCGTTAAAAATGACAACAAAAAATTGAATAGCAATACAAAATTTAATATAAAATGGGTGCTATTTACTTATCTTTGCCCAATCTTCCAGAGCATCACATAAAGCGTCAAAAACATCTGGATCTGTTCAAGAAAATGATTATTTTTGACACTCGAATAAGGGGTTACAGGCTAGTACACGAGTCTCCAATTGCTAGAAATCTTGAAGTCACAGTGTCTTTCTGTAACTGAAATCTCCTGCTGAAATTGTGTGTCCACTGGCTCAATTAATGATTTTGGGAACTCTACCGTTATGATTCTCGTAAAATTTGTTTATTTTTATCCTCGATGGCTTCATTTCTCGTGTCTTCCATGAGTTTCTCGCCATACTGTATTCTATTAAAATACAATTTCCATATCCACCAAATCACTTTTCGTTTAGGTTCCTAGTATACAGTGTTATGCATCACAGTAAAAGTTTCAGCTAGTCGTACACGTGAAATGTCCACGGTGGCTTCACGAAAAGACAGTGCCTGAATAGTTTGCCGCGCAATCCTGTTTGGGCTGCGTTGCCACGCGCAGCAGCCGCGCTCGTCAACAGAAATGGTTCGCGCGGCAAATAACCGGTTTGGCGCGCTCGAACATGGCTCGCGCGGCAACCGCACATAGTCGATACGCAGCTTAAGAGTCGACAGCAGCACCGTGCGTGGCGCGTTGTTGCTCCTCGCCCTCGTTAACGTCAGTTTTCCGCAGATAGCAGTAGCAAGCAGGTTTAAATCGCGTGAACCGAATTAATTTTTGAAAGTTGTTTAACATTGTTTACTTTTCGGTTCGGTAGAACTCCGATCGAGCGCATACCCGCGTCCGGCTAGGGTGGTCAGCTGCCCCCCCCCCCCTTTGCTCATACCTGGCTACGCCCTTAGTTAAAGTGTAAAAATTAATGTAAATACGTGATCTAATTGTTTACTATCTAAGGCATTTTTCCTAATTTTCCATTTCGTCAAAATCATTCCACTTTCAAGGCACACTTCTTGTCAAGCGTTCCTGGTAGCGTCCCAATCTTTAAAAGAAACCACTGTTTTACCTCTTATAACTGGTCTAGCTACCACTAACGAAATGAGAAGATCATTATCTTTCGCCACTTAACTCATATTACGATTTTTAAATTAAAAAAATGATAACTTTACACAGACTGAAAACGCACATGCGGTTAGAGTCCGCCTAGTGTGCAAGCGCCTATCTGGCCACATGGGCCACTGTCTGGACTGGGGCGGTCAAACAACCGTCGAATATAGTGGCAGCGCGCGGTCGTATACCTGCCATCGACGGTAGCGCTACCGCGGGTTTTCCACTCCGCCCAGTGTGTAAGCTCCCATTTGATCCGTTGCGCCACTACCTGAAGGGCGGCGACGAAGACATCTCCGGCGCTGACGAAACCACCCAGTGTGTAACCGGCCTTAGAGTAGGAAATGCATTATTAAACGAAGCAGAATTAATGGTGCCACAGAGAAGTGTACTGGAATTGTTGCTGATAATGGTTTTAATAGATGGCTCTGTAGATCGGTTACATTCAGAATCTAAGTATTTTTCAGATGATATAAAGGTATACAATAGGATCAAAACAGGTGTAGACTGTGAATAGCTACATGGTCACCTGGAGAGAATATCTAAATGGGTAGGTCAGCATGGAATCAAGATAAATGCCAAGAAATGTCAGCTTATTAGGTACACAGATAAAAAATAAAGATTAATTATGATAATATGGTGGGATCAGAATTGCTTGTTGGAAGCTAGAAGTGTAATTATCTTGGCATAACTTCTGATAACAAACTCAGTTGGGAAGATGGTAGGAAAATGCTAAAAAATTCTTCATTTACTGGAGATGGTGATGAGAGGATGTACCAGAGAAAATTACGGAATTGGGTTACAAATTTTGGTCAGACCTTTGGTTGAATGTGGTAGTGTAGTTTAGGATCCACTTTTTTTTTATCAAATACAGGATTTGGAAGGTATACAAAGAAGAGAAGCTAGATTTGTTTGTGAAAATTATCTTAGGACCCAGTCAATAATTGATATGATAAAGGAGCTGGATTGGGACTCATTGGAGGAAAGCAAGAAGGTGAAGAGAGTGCTGGGAACATACAGGACATATGTTGGTGATGGGGCTTGGAAGGATATTGGTCAAAGAATTATAAATAGTGCATGGAAGGGGAAAGGGACCATGACCACAAGCTGGCATTTGATTACATACATAAGGAAGTGCAGAAAATTTCTTTTTTGGTAAGGGTGTCAGTGATTGAAACAGAGTACCAACTTTAGTGTTAAATAATTTACCAAAAATGCTTTAGAAATTTCAAATTTGTAAATTGGAAAAGAAAATGGGGAGGAATTTAACATTGCAATTACAAAAGAAAATTTCAAGAGATATATATATATAAAATAGGAGTAATTAAATGACTAGAAGAATTGCTACTGGAGTGTAGGCTCCATCAGAATTAAAATTAATTATTATAATAATAATAATACTTTCGCACTCATTTGATTAATATCAGTTTGTGGAAATTGTAAATAATTGATTATCAAAAGGGTGACATAGTAAAACAGTAAATAAATTTCTGTAAAACTTTATGGTAACAATAATTACATGGTATTATGTTTAATAAAACACCATGTTTGGCATAACGAGTTTTATGGAAAAAATTTAAAAGACTGAAGGTTAGTCTGGGAGAAACTCGCAGTCATGGAAATGACCAAAGTAACAAGCAGAGAGTGGGCGAAGTAATAGGTGAGTGCATTTGAGTTGATGATAAACTGTTACTGCCAGCAAAGAACCGTTTATCTTCAGATCCATATCTATTCAATGCTAGTTTAATATACTGCAGGAAGTCAAGTTTGTTATTATCCGAATAGGAGAAATTAAGTTAATAAGTTTGAAGATTAAAGTTCTGAACAAGTTAAAACGCTTTTGTGCACCAGCTCAGACACCAAAAGGCTAAAAATACAACATGGTGATCGTACAGCTGATGTAGCAGTAACAAATGGTATACGACTCATCACTGCAACTAGCGACTAACCAAAGCTCGTGGGGAAGAAAGAATATTCGACAGAAATGTGACAACAAATTTACGGTAGCGCCTCCATCGGAGAATCTGTAACTGCTCAGCATACTTCTTTGGAGACTGGGAAACAGCTGTTCATGGATGTATTACCTTTGGCTGTAGCGGCGTCCGGTTGGAAGGATTAGTCCGTAAACTGCTAAAAAAACAACGCCTGCTGCTGTTGGTAATACAGATTAGTGACATTCCTATGGTGCACTGAAATGTTACTGTACATCATCCAATACTAAGATTTGATTTTAGTAGAACTCATAATTCTTGAAAATATAATTATTTTCTTGACCTAGTTTATCCTTTATATTTTCAATCTATGTTTAGCAGCAGTGATAGACATTTTAATTTCCACTAAAGCTATTAAAATGAATAATTTCATACTAATTAGGAAGTAGCTGATATTTATTCAACGTTGAGTCTGAACCTGTCTGGAACAAAGGATGTATTAAAACGTTAGTTCTTAGAAAAATTTAACTGTTTTTTTTTTTTCAAATTTTAATTTATACTCTGGATTTGAGATATTTCTGCAATTTCTTTTAAACATTTGTGAATTATTCTGCAAGACCCAACGATTCTAGATAAGTGGCGCCATTGAACCCTTCTGACAGTAGGTCTGTAACCAATTAGGACAAATTGGACAACCATGACGACAGTCAGCTTTCTTGGCATGATAAGTATTTGTTGACTACAGTGAAGAAAGGTTAGGTATGTGAAAATGATAGTACCCAAAAAGTATTTGCTTTAGTAAATGACTCACAGATTAAAGATGTATATATATGCCGTGAGGTAAATGTTGAAAACAAGGTTAACAGAAATCCTATAATTGAAAGTGACCATAGTATTAATTACAGTAAACTAGACTCAGCTAATGTTGAAATGTTTGTATTTGAAATAGCAGAAAAAAGAGAGAATGTACAAGAAAACAGAGATACACTCTAATCGGAGAGCAAAAAGAGAATATTTTACAAGACCTTAATAAATTAATTACACAGTGTAGTGAAACATATAAGCATATGGAAAGAAAAAACCAACCAACACATGCCTGGAGCTACACTTAGGAGAACAGCAGGAAAACTTACTGAAAATGGAAACGAGGTTGATGCAATCAAACAAACATTACAATCACAAGCTAAAATACTCATAAAGGGTTTTGAAACCTGTAGGACCTTTGGAGATTATGTTGATAAAGAAAAAAATAATTACATCTATGAACATCTCCAGAACAGAACCCAAGTTTGGGGAAATCAGCAAATTCAAAAGCGTACACATGACGACTTGAAAACTAATTTTCTAAATCAATTCTAGTCACAAGACAAAAAAGAACTATGCGAAAATAAACGGTTTTGTATGGGGCAAAGGCTCCTATTAGACTGTCAGTATGTGTAGCAGAACAGAAAAGTCTACCCACAAACCTACAGCCTAAATAAATAAATAAAAATAATAATAATTCTTCAAGAAACCAACACCTGAAGAAAAAGACAGTTAAGTTGAAAAGTAGAAGGGCAGCGAACATACTGTGGAGAACAATAGTTTTGTAAACGATATTATAAGGACAAAAGAAGAGGAAGGTATTATTGGTGACAAGAAAGGTAGGAAAAACAGAAGTGATGGGGACAAAAGAGACATGGAGGAAATGTTAGCTAATCTGCAAATGGAATATTCAGAAATGAAAGAAGTAAAGAATCATTATAACAAAAGAAAATGTAGTAATGATAAAAAAGAAATAAGATGTGATAAAGTATGTGGTAAAATAGGAGAGGACATTAATGCAGAAACTATGGATTATAGAAAACAAGGCAATGAAGCAAGTATAATTTTGTCAAGCGATGGAAATGAGTGTTCTGGATTTGGAAGTATAAAAAATGAATATGAATTAAAAGCGAAACAAAATTAAAATTCTATTTGCTCAAAGGAGCAGACTACTTTTTTTTTTTTTTTTTTTTTTTTTGAAGAGACAGATACCAAAGAAAGTAGGAATAAGAGGGAAAGTTATCATTTTCTTAAAATAGAAAACATTTACCATGAATGGTGTTAAATACTGTGGACTCATCTTCTGTAGAGATTATTAATGTAGATGAAGAAAACAGTTATGTGAACTGTGTTATAGTGAGAGGAAAAATAAATAGTTAAGTTAATTAAAGAACACAGAAATAACACAGTGTAAAATATTTCCAATATTTATTGTTAAAGATTCCTTTTGACACAAGAATAAAACCAACCATGTTAAGTAGTTTAATATCATATACTTTTAGGGTCCAGGTAGCTTCTTTCCTGTGAATAAATACTTCAATTCAGGAACTCAGGTACAGTTGATTATATAGGTTAACTATTTGAAGAAAAAATGTGGCAACAAGACAAACATTAATTTATAATCAATGACTGCATTTAACAATTATGTAAACGTAAAGAATGTAATGATCTTATATAATGAATAGTCCTTTAGCCATTGTATTTTTTTTTTTTTTTTTGCTTTGTACTTCAAAGGGTCAGGAGGTTAATATACATTTTACATTTTTAACATTAGTGAAATGTATTGTATTGATTGCACTATATTTTGATTTTATAAGCTTGCCCATTGATCAAGCTAATAAGATAGATAACACAAAAGAGTTAATTATTACAGACTTTTCCTCGACATGGAATGGTATTACTTTGACGAATGTGGACAAGAAAAATATTGCACTGCCTTCCATGACAGAATAAAAAAGCTGTGTTTCTTCTATTTGTATCAATTGTTGTTAATTGTAGAAAATTATGTATTGCAACCATATTTCTTATTAAGGTGAAGAAGAATATAAGGTCCATGTATAAACTGCTCTCGGGTGACTAGCCGAGTCAAGAGTGCGTTGCTACACGATATTTCGGCGACTAGATCCATTGCCGCCATCTTCACCAGAAGATGGCGGCAATGAATCTAGTCGCCGAAATATCACGTAGCAACGCACTCTTGACTCGGCTAGTCACCCGAGAGCAGTTTATACATTCTCAACGCCGAGAAAGACTTCATTCTTATATAATATAAGGTCCCTGTACCAGCCCTTAATAAAAAGTTTACCAAAATATTTTTTTCCAAATATATGATAAACCTTGGGATGGATGTAGCATAACAAGTTTCATGGAAAAATTATAAAAGACTGAAGGTTACTCTGGGAGAAATTTGTAGTCATGGAAACAAACAGAGTAACAAGCAAATAGCGAGTGACGTAAAAGGTGTGTGAATTTGGGTTGATGATAAACGTTACTGCGAACAAAGAACCTTGTATCTTCAGATCCATATCTATTGAATGCTACTTTAATAAACTGTAAGAAGTCATATGAAAGTTTGTTGTTATTCAAATAGAAGAAATTAAGATAATAAGTTTGAAGATTAAAGTTCTGAACGATTTAAAATAGGACATGTATCCCTAGCGACTATCTACATCCACATATCCACATATATACTCTGCAATTCACAAAATTGTGGGTGGAAGAAGATGCTCAGCACCAAAGCTATTCTTTTTGTTGTGCATTCCAATCCCTAACGGTACGAGGGAAATAAGAATTCATATAAGAATAAGTGTGGCACCTTATTTCTCTAATTTTATTTTTCCTGTCCATCCGACTCAAATAGGTTGGTGGAAGAAGAATTTCACTACACTCATAAGTGAAATTGGGAGTACGCATTGTAATAGCCCTCACACCTGATCTTTAAATAGAATTGTATGAAGTATTTGTAGTGACCTAAAGTTTGCTTGAATATGATCTAATATGTTTCTTTCACAATTAACTGTAAATCAGTGTATATAGACTTTGTTTTATGAAAAGAAATTATTTAAAAACCATTTAATATGTTTAAGAACAGAATTGTGCAAGAGAATTGTTAAAATGTGTGTAATTCCAAGTATTAATGCAAGTTATGATGTCTACAGGACAATTTTCTACAGTTTGAGATAATTACCATGGCCAAGATCACTAATTTCCCTGAATTGCCAACAGACTTTACTGAAAAATTCAATCAAAAGTACCATTCTCCAAAACCGGAAAAAGCAGAATGACAAAAGAAATAATAATAAAATTTACATTTTATATAATCAATCACAAAAATTCTCCCTTGCTTAAAATCTTTGTTCCTTTCAATCAGTTCTTAATAATCAACACTGAGAGGAAATGAATTTCAATCCGGGTCTGAGCAACTGAAATTTGAAAATCTATAGTACCTTTAAATTAACATATTCTTCATATAGCTAAAAAGCAAATCTATCTCTTTCCTGTTCCACCTGCCTTCTATATGGAGACCCCATTTTCCAGTAAATATAAACACTTCGATTATGTTAGTTATCACACCTAATTAGCCTCTGCTACCAAATTAAGCAATGTTAAAACTATACATCAAAGAAGTTGGCTATGTATTATTATTCTTACAACCCCAAACTACTTAGACAACTGTATTAACATTAGTTATAGAATAAAACATAAACTTCTAAGTGATTAAGCTGATGATAACAAGGCAGACATAAATCTACTAGTAGCACAAAACCTCTCGTATAGGAAGTAATTGAAATCAAACTTAAAAATAGTATCAAAACAAAATAATAAAGCATTATCTTACCTTCTTTCTGGAATTCTGCTGGTGTATTTATGAAGTTCTAATTTTGTCAAATTTTTAAACACTTCTGAGCAGTCCATACAAACATATAAGGGAGCTGCAATAGCCGAGATATGGGTGAACACGTGTTTTGATAGAGAGCATCCAGAGAGAAAAGTGTCTCCACAGGACACACAAGCAAGTTCAATTAATGATGGCTCCTTAAATATAACTTTCCTGCTCTCTTGAAAATTGTGGGCACATAACTTTGCCAGATTTAAGAAAACCTCACCACAGTTTTGACATATGTGCAAAGGTGTATTTATATGTAGGTCATGACTAAACACATGACTAATTAGCAAGATTCTTGTGGAGAAATATTGAAGACATGTGACACATGTATACTCTGTTGGTTTGACTACTGACATGATGCTGTCTTTAGGTATACTGATATTACTCACATTACACACCACCAAAAGGCTACTGCTAACTCGTAATTTCTCTACCAAACAGACATCAGTTTGTCGACAATAAAGAAGTAATTTTTTTTATTCTTTAAGCCCAATATTTGACCTGAAAAAGAAATACAGAAAATAGTCTCAGTTCCATTATTGCAAAGCATGGATAAAAATTAGGCAGAGATTAGATGACCAATGCAAATATTTTGTGAATAAAATATGCAGAACAATAATTATTATTTAATTGCAATGGAGCACAGGCTCCGGTGGCAATTTCCCTACACACCCATCTTCCCCCTATCCTGCACCTACCTACATTTGCCCTCTACAAATTTTATCTTTAAATTCTTTCAAAGTTTACGGTAAATTATTCATCATTTCTCTTGGTAACTCATTCCAATCCCTGACACCCTTACCTAAAAAAGAGAATCTTCCCACACCCTTGTGCCTGAAATCGAGTGCCAGCTTGTGGTCATGGTCATCTTTTCCCTTCCATGCACTACCTTTCATACCTATTGCAATATCTTTCCATGCCTCATCGCCAGTATATGCCCTGTACTCTCCCATGACCCTCCTCATCCTCCTCCTGTCTTGCAATGAATCTCATTCCAGCTCATATCCGTCACTGATTGCATTCTGCGATAATTTTCAGAAACAAATCTAGCAACCATTTTTTGCACCTGCTCCAACTCCTGTATTTGATACTTAAAATGAGGGTCCCATACTACACTACCATATTCGAGCAATGGTCTGACCAAAGTTCTGTAACCCAACTCCCTCACTTCTCTCGTACAACCCTCATCACTCTCTCCAACAAGTGCAGAACTTTGAAACCTTTTCCTACCACCTGTCCAATGTGTCCTGCCCAATTAAGCTTGTTATCAAAAGTAATGCCAAGATATTTACATTTCGAGTTTTCAGCTAGCAATTCTTTCCACACCTTATATTCATAATTAACCTTTTGTTTTTTATTTGTGTATCTAATAAGCTGACTCTTCTTTGCCTTTATCTTCATTCCATGTTTACCAACCCAACTAGATATCCTGTCCAGATCATCCTGCAACTGTTTACAATCCTCTATCATTTTGATTCTTTTATATAGCATTATGTCATCTTGCAAACAATATAATTTCGGATAGTAAACAATCAACACAATTATTCATTAGAATACGCTACCCTGTGGCACACCCATTTTTAGTTCCACTTATTTTGGTACCACATTTCCTACCCTAACTTTCTGTTTTCTACCTTTTAAAAATTCTTCTACCCAGCTAATCACATTCTCATCCACTCCAATGGTTTTTACCATTATTACTACCATTTTAATGGCTTACTCTGTCAAACGCATTAGACAGATCTAGTGCTACACTATCAATTTGGACTCCCTTGTCCATTTCATCTGAAATATCTTCGCATATATCCCACCAACTGAGATTCGCATGAATATCCTTGCCTGAACCCATATTGCCTACTTGAAAAACACTTACGTTCCTCACATATATTTCTGATGTGGTTGCATATCAATCGTTCCATTAATTTACCTACCACTGATGTCAAACTGATTGGTCTGTAATTCTCAACTCTATTTCTCACCCCTCCTTTATGTACCGGTATTACTATTGCACTTTTCCAGTCCTGTGGTAAGCAGGAATTATTCAGACTCATTTTAAATAATATTTCAAGATAAGGTACAATGTCACATCCGGCTATCATTAAGATATCACGTAGTAATATTATCTTCACCTGCCCCTTTATGTTTTTTCAGCTTTCTTATTTCCTTCATGATTTCCTCAGGATGAATATCAAATTTTTTACTATCGTCATTTCTAATTGTGTTGTTAAGCTTCGTTCTCCGAATTAGACTCTCCTGTTTCTGATTCGTTGTGCCTAATGGTTTCACTGAACCAGTTACTTAAAATCTCTACCTTTTTCAAATCGTCAGTAACTACTTCTCCATCCTTATCTATAAGTGTCTCTACACCCTCCCTTCCCCTCAGTTTCCTGATATAGCCATAGAAATTTCTAGATGTATCAGTCAATGGTCCTCCTGCACTGACAATACTCTTCATAAACCCATCTTTAGACATTTTCTTTGCTGTTATTAGAAGTTGGCAGCTTATAATAGAATAAAAAGTAGAACCACCACATATGAAGCCATTTTTAATTTGTTAAGTATAATAGATACATGTCAAAACACTTACAACATATTACAAAACAATTAGGAAAATGTAAAATATACCTTATGCATGACCATCTACATTAACAATCATCCTGAACAAAATACACACAGCATATCTATATTTCTTTGATATGTGTTGCTGCAATTACAGCCTGTGAGAAAATTTCAGGAATAAAATGTTTTGCACTGGAATTGTATAGCAAACCAGAAATGTTTCCGTAACAGAAAACAAAATGAAAACAGTTTATTGACATTATATATGCTGCTGGTGCCTAGGGAGTTGGCTCTAAAACGTCATTTATCAATTTTGGTTAGGTATCAAAGGAAGTAAATGGCTCATAATAAGAAACAATAAGTTGAAGAAGTTATACTGATACTTCTGTCCTTTACAGATCGAATTCCAGAAAATTCCTTTCATAAAATATGGTACGACCAAAGCGGACACCTTGATCGTTAAAATGATACCTCTTTTACTGATTTTGGTTAGGAATCATGTGAGGTAAAAAACACGTTTAAGTAATGATGATATTTTCTCCTTCAAGGGGCCGAATTTGGAAAAAGTTCTTTTTTAATATGTGATGTGAACAAATTGGAGACTTTAATCTTTAAAATTATACCTCATTTCTTGATTTCAATTAGGTATCAAGAGATGTATGGCTTGGACAAAAACACTTTATAGAAACAATGATACTTGTGTCCCTTTAAGGGTCAAAATAAGAAAAATTTCATTCTTAAAATATAATGTTACCAAATTGGAGACTTTAATCTTTAAAATGATACCTCATTTATCGATTTGGGTTAGGTGTGACACTTGTAACAGAAAAAAGCATTACAGAAATATTAATACTTTTGCCCTTTAAGGGACGAATTCGAAAAATTTCTTTCTAAAAATATGATGTTACCAAACCAATCGATAAATGACACCTCATTTAACAATTTCAATTATGTATCAAGTGAGATAAATGACTCGTGACATAAAAACGCATTGTAGAAATATTAATACTTTTGCCCTTTAAGGGATGAATTCTGAAAAATTCCTTTCTTAAAATATGTGACCAAACCAAGGATCCTTAACCTTGTTTATAGATTTTGTTTTGGTATCATTAAAACAAATGACTTGTGGGAAAAACATTTTTAAAAAAAATTGTGCTTTTGAAGAAGAATTCCAATAAAGTTCTTTCTTAAATTATGATGTGAGCACACTACCTTATTCATAGATATCGATTAAGTATTAAGGGAGATAATGACAAAAAAACAGCTTATATAAATAATATATATGCTACAGCAAAATAGCACATCAGTTAGATAACAAAATATAAATACATTAAATTGTATGACCAGTATGGGAATCATTACGCACATATTCCCCACAGCAAGTTACACAATAATCATAACTATAAAATTCTAATTATAATATGATGTATCACAACTACCAGTTATTACACCATGTTAGCCAGTGACTAGTGGGTACAGGAGACAAATGCAATTTACCTCTGAACAGATGGGAGGGGTAGGGAGGTGTTAGTGAACTAGTCCTTCGAGTAAGCTACAGGCATTAAATTTAATTGCAATGGAGCACATGCTACGGTGGCAATTTCGCTACACACCCATCTTCCCCATTTCCTGCACCCACCTACATTTGCCCTCTACAAATTTTAACTTCAAATTCTTTCTTCGTTTTCAATAAATTATTTATTTCACTTGGTAACCTACTCCAATCCCTGACACCCTTACAGAGAATCTTCCCACACCCTTGTGCCTGAAATCGAGTGCCAGCTTGTGGTCATGGTCATCTTTTCCCTTCTGTGCACTACTTTTCATACCTACTCCAATATCTTTCCATGCCACATCGCCAGTACACACCCTGTACACTCCCATGACCCTCTTTGTCCTCCTCCTGTTTTGCAATGAATCCCATTCCAACTTCTTTATCATATCTGTCTCTGATTGCATTCTTCTATAATTTCCAGAAAGAAACCTAGCAGCCCTTTTTTGCACCCTCTCCAACTCCTGTATTTGATATGCAAAATGTGAGTCCCATACTACACCACCATATTTGAGCAAACCCAATTATGTATCCTGTCCAAATCACCCTGCAACTGTTTACAGTCCTCTATCATTTAATCCATTTATATAGCATTATGTCATCTTCAAACGATCTAATTTCAGATAGTAGACAATCAACACAATTATTCAGTAGAATAATGAATAGCAATGGTCCCAATAAGCTACCCTGCAGTACTCTCATTTTTATTTCCACTTCTTTTGATATTCCATTTCCTACCCTAACTTTCTGTTTTCTACCTTTTAAAAATTCTTCTACCTAGCAAATTACTTTCTCATCCACTCCAATAGTTTTTACCTTATTTGCTATCATTTTATGGCTCACTCTGTCAAACGCCTTTGACAGATCTAGTGCTACACTATCAATTTGGCCCCCCTTGTCCATTTCATCAGAACTATCTTGCATGTATCCCACCAACTGAGATTCGCATGAATATCCTTGCCTGAACTCATGTTGCCTACTTGAAAACCAGTCACATTCCTTACATATATTTCTGATGTGGTTGCATATCAATATTTCCATTAATTTACCTACCACTGATGTCAAACTGATTGGCCTGTAATTTTCGACTCTATTTATCACCCATCCTTTATGTACCAGTACTACTATAACACTTTTCCAGTCCTGTGGTAAGCAGAAAGTATCCAGACTCTTTTTTTAGATACAGCGAATTCATATTTGGAGGGAACCAACTAACCACTGCCTAGCTCAACTCATGCAACACATTTGAAATACAGGTGGAAAATAATGCCGACTCAATGGAAAGGCTCAAAAGGCATGGTCACACTGTTATGAAATTAGTAGTGGGAACTGCACAGTAAACTTTTCTCAGGAAGTAAAAAAAAAAAAAAAAAAAAAAATCAGAATACCAAACAGACAGCAACTCCTCCATTCTAGTTCCAACATAATGGAATTAATATTGAACTCTATCTTTGCTATAAAACCTGATACTTCAAGGCATGGCCAAACACCATCATTTGTTAAACACGAACTACACACAATCACAATATCCGCTTCCATTATCAGAAAGAACGAAGCAGTTGGAGTAATGCAGACGTCAGTATTTTAGTAAGGTGGGTATATGTCTCAAAGAGAAACATACCTCTCTCTAACACAACACATGTATAAAATGTTATTGGCCTTTACTGCAAGTGAAATGAGAATACTAACTTATGTGAAAACATTGACTGTCACCTTTAAAGTGAAGTGTAACATTCTAGTTTTATTTTCTCACTTTTCTTGATTTTACACAAGTATTTATCTTTCTGTGCAAATCTTTTGACCAACATATATCTAAACTTCACAACAAATGAGAAAGGCAACATATTTATAATAAGATAACAACAGATGACTACAGTCTGGAGATCTCAGTAGTTTGCAACAGACTGCTATCAGATAACCATAAATAAATGCAGACAAAACAAGACGGAACCCAAGGTATAGAACTCACAAAGTAAATGGAATTGCAGTGATTAATTCTTTTCTCAATAGCAGCGATCACAAAAAAATCAATGTTTTATCTAATAATAAGGAGTAAACCACTGTTTTCTGAATTTAAATGTAAAGATTTACAAATCTGTTCCTTAGAGTCGCAAACTACTACTGCCAAAACAATCCGACGTAACAAAACAAATTCTTCAGAATAACATTCATATGTTGTGTATATTAATGTGATGATACCATCCAACTGATCAAACGAAATAGATTGAAACTTATGCGAACATCTCGTGACTCACCTTATGCTCGCGGAAAACAGCAGCAATACTGAATTCAGAAAGGGCAGTGGGCTGATTTAACATTGTTCGACGCCAGTCTCACAACCAATTCACAATACTTGAAGTGCTACTCACAGAGTGCATCACAAACATTCTCTGAACTGTAATGAGCAATACACGTACTGCATAGCTCTATGAACACTTGAAACATCGAAACGTGCCTCCTGTATGATGTTTGACACATTCAGTGCCTCGAAACCTTTAGCTTTACTCGTCTTTACATATTAATACACACTACCACAGCAAACACGCACATTCCATGATGAATCAGCTGACACTAAGGACAAATGCAACGATGCAGCACTTTAAAGATGAAACAAACCAGTACTTGTTATTATCAGAAATGCAACTGACTTGATAATCTGGCACTGCTGGTTGTTCTTACGATCTTAAAGTTTTACATGTACAAAAATCATGTCTCCACACGAGTACATAACTAATAGAGAAAGTGATTCTACTATTTGATATGGAATATAAACACTGCTATCTATACCTGTGATATTTCTAGCTTTACATATTGATCATACTTTACTGTATGTGTCCCATTTACTAAAGTGAATGGATGTAGTCATATTTTGCAACTGGCACAATTTCAGTGGATATAGTTAATTTTGCCTTATTTTAATTCCGTAATATCATATACAATAATTCTACGGTGCAATTCAACTCATACAAATCAAAGATTCACAGCTTAAAAGCTATAAGTAGGAATTATGTGCCGGCTTAAAAGTGTGACTTCCCACTTTCATTCAAGGATTTTGAAATTGGTGGTAGAGCATTTATACCATTTTTCTCAACAATTATTACGTTCTTCTGTTATGATTACAGGTCGTTTCGGAACTATCTGTTGATTACCTTAAGTGTAAATATTTTTTTGTAACATTTGTTAGTAAACTTAACTGTACATATGGCAGGGACATATTTGAAAATCCCTCTTTTATTGTGAAGTGTGGGCAGGCAAGTGAGGAGATTGGGTTACAGAACATTCACTATTGTTTGAATGTTGTGGAGTAGTATCAAATAACGTAGTTTAATGGAGTGCAAAGGAAGGCAGTTACAATTGTTTGCGGACTGGGAATTTGGTGTGTGTGTGTGTGTGGAAATAGCTAATGATTATTAATTTTAATTGCGATGGAGCTAACGCTTTGGTGGCTATTTCCCTAGTCATCTAATTAGCACTTTTATATATTTGTAACGGTCGGGGATTAGAATCATCGTTAATGCACCACAACAGGAATAGGAAAGTATCTTCAACAGTGAAACCAGGAGCTACATTTTCTGCAGGCACCAGTGGAATATGAGAAGAATGTGTATCATAGACGAATTTGTTGTGATTGTTGCCGCCGCTAATGATATCTACAGATACGAATGAGAAAATGTGTTTGAAAGGATCATTGCCATCCCTAACTCACACTAATGTAGTGCTTGTAAATTTTCCGCACAATATTACACATGGAAAAATCATGTTTACATTTAGAAATAGATTCTGTAAATTACAAGACTGCCGAATTATGAAAACATTTTCAAAATGTAGGGCCATGTTAAGGAGGTAAGCGGGCCCACTTGGTTGATGGGCAGCCCGATCACCGGCTGTAGGGGCCCGGCAAGTTGTAGACCTAAACAAAAATAAATAAGTATTTGCATACACGACTTGGCTGACACTTAAATTCGCTGGGTAAAGATTATGTAAGTTAGAAAATCACAAAAAATGTAAAGCTGAAATTTAGTAAAAAGTTAGAATCAATGCCACTAAATTTCCCTCAGGAATTAAAAAGTAAAAACCAGGGAATCTTATAAAAGAAGCAGAACTTTGACAAAGGTTTGGCAAAAGCATGACAAGAGTTCTGTACAATAAGACAAGTGTTTTAATAGTACCAGTAACATAAGAGAATACGATGCACCAACACAGAAGGAAAATAAATTAAAGATTTATCATCAGAATGTTTGGTCCATTTCAAATATAATCAATTTATTAGAGATACTAGTTAATAATCAAATCAGAAAAAAATATCAGTTTTGTGTATTACAGAGCTTAAGAATGATGAGTGTCAATGTGTTCATATTTCAAATGATGTCAAGGCTAATGATTATTGCAGGTCTCATAAGTCATAACCAAAAAGGGGGAGTATGCATTTTTGTTAGAAACAATGTAGGATATAAACCTTTATTACATAATAATCACTTGCTTTCAGAAATGAACTTTGAATTCACAGCAGTTAAACTATCCAAATTTTAAAAAAATACATGTTAGTTTGTATGTACAGATCTTTTGATGGAAATGTTGACTTATTAATGCTAAGAAAAGAATTACTCTTAAACAATATTAGCAAGCAAATTATTGACGGGGAGATTTAATATGGACTGTCTAAAAAGCAACTAATATTGAGACATGTCACTACAACTCCACAATTCATATGGTATACAACACGTATTAATTAACCCAACAAGAGTTACAGAATTCAGTAACACATTCTTCATAAAAAAAAAGATAAACAAAGCTTCTAAGTCGAAGTATATAATGTAACGGACCTTGTCCATACGACGAAGTGAAGCCGAGGGAGAGCGGTGGGGTGGGGAGGCCGCCATATTTGTCAGGCCAAGAAACACGGGGAATGTATTTGGTACGGAAGAATTTCTTCGTTTTTAACCTTCGCATTAGTAAAACTGAAGTCTTATGTGGTCAGATTTGTAAATACCCTAATCGATATAACTTACAAACATTAGAATTTAAAAAAAAAAACTGCTAAATAATTTTTGATAGGAATTTCGTATGCCAAAATACAATATTTTTTTTTTTTTTTTTACTCCCTACAGTCGCAAAAAAAGGACTGGTTTATGTTCCAACAGGTTAAATTTCCACATTCCATTTCGTTAATTTTAATCCTTTCAAAATCTTTGATGGGAAATATTACGAAATTAACAAAAATAGGTCTAGACCTATTTTAAAACTGTAGCAAGTCTTATTTCAAATTTTAAAAATAGCCTGGTAGAAGAGTTAGAACATTAAAACAATTGAAACCTTCAAAAGAATTCACAGCTTACTCAGAAGATATGGCACTGGTAGTAGACAGACATATTTAAATTTGCCAGCAGCATCTGTACAAGGGGATATTATCATTTATACTACTGTGCCAGAATGATGAATTCTTATGTAACTCCATGAGATAAATCGAAAATAAAGAATTTATATTGATATTTCATTTCACTTAGTTCTCGAAATAAAACGTCTCAAAAGTGACATGGTTAGATGGAAATGTGGTCTGGACCAAAAGAAAAGAGAACTAGGCAAGATATCAAAAAGTTTTGTTCTTTACTTTCAATTAGTTTCGTTAAGTTACATAACAATTCATCAGATTGTGACACCACGGTAATGAGAGAACTGTCCAGTGCAATTATCTTGTTACCATACACCAAATGTCGCAAGCTTGTGTCGCTAACAAGGTGCTCAATAAATTACTAATAACAAATAAATAATTTGTTCCTTATGTTATAAAAATAATATTCTTTTGCGGGCTGCATTTCAATCTAATCAGAATGTGATTTAACACTGCCGCTAAAAAATCAAACGCAACTAAACGCATGAAACGTACTGCGAATTACATTTCAGATAACAACAAAATGGACTTCATTATTTTATTTATTTATTTTATTTAAAGGTTTATTTAGCCTGGCAAGATTAGGGCTGTCAAGCCCTCTCTTACATCATACCAGGTGTTTACAATAAATAATATACACCTTACACAAACTAACAGTATACAACACTAATGTAACATTTGGCCTAAATCAAATTCAAGAGTAATACTAACAAAAAAAAACTTAATAATATTTATGAATAACATACTAACTTAGAACTTAATAGTATTCGTGTTTAACTAGTTAATAATTTAATGGTATAAACTAATGCAAGTGGAAGTTAAAGAAGTAAATGGTACAAACTTAATACTAGTAGGATGAAGAGACAAGACACAAACTAATAATAGGGAAGGCAGAATAAAGAGGTGGACACTGTATACATCAATAATATTCAAATCTAAAAATTAGGTTATGTATGGAAGGAGATATCTTTTAGCTAGTGCTCCAATAAATAATGCTTTCTCAAAAGAGTTTTAAATGGGCCGATTTTTTGGGTAGTTCTAATTTTTAGGGGAAGATCATTCCACAGTCTAGCCGCTGAAATGAAGAAGGAATTGGCTAGGATATCCGAGCTGTGGGAGTGGATGGTTAGTATGTTTGAGTTCAGGGATCTGGTGTTAATATTATGGGAAAGTCCTAGGTACGAGATATTGGAACAAAGGTATGCGGGAGTTTTCAGATGTATGAGGCGGTGAAGGAGACATAGAGTGCGGAATCGTCGTCGATCCCAAACGCGCAACCACTGCAAGCGGTCGTATGAAGGTGATACGTGGTCGTACAATCGTAGGTCACAGATGAACCTTACACAGGAGTTCATAACAAGTTCAAGTTTCCTTATGTCTGCCGAACTCAAATTTTGCTGAACAACGTCACAGTAATCGAGATGTGGTAGCACCAGAGTCTGCACCAATTGCTTTTTCAAATGAATGGGGAAGAATTTTTTACATTTATACAGAGCATGAAGAGAAGAGAAGGCTTTGCGACATACTGAAACAGTGTTTTCAGACCAGTTTAAATTACTATCTACTAGGACTCCAAGATCCTTTACAGATTCGCTATAGTTTAACTCTGTTCCCTGAAGTTTTATTTTTGGGAGGTTTGATGTGAAGTTGCTGCCTATCAGTTTTGGACTAGCAATAACAACAGCCTGAGTTTTAGAGGGATTTATTTTCAATCCAAGTCTCTTTGCCCAATCACAAAGATTCTTAAGGTCTGAATTTATTTTCTGTATTATCGTGAGTATGTCACTTGGTGATGCACTAAGGTATAGTTGTAGGTCGTCAGCGTACAGATGGTAATAACAGTAACGTAAGATACTAGCCACATCGTTAATATAAATAGAAAAAAGAAGTGGCCCCAGGACTGAGCCCTGGGGGACACCACTGTTTGCAGTTTCCCATTGCGATCTGTTTCCATTGGGATCCGTAACACAATGCTGACGGTTCCTCAAATACGCTTCGAACCAGTCAACAGCGCCGCTGGAAAAATTTAATCCCCTCAGTTTGGACAGGAGTATGTCAAGGTCGACGGTGTCAAATGCCTTGCTGAAATCAAGAAGTATCAGTATTGTTATTTTTCGTCTGTCCATAGCAAGTCTTATGTCGTCTGTTATCTTTATTAGTGCAGTCGCCGTACTGTGGTTTTTTCGAAAACCGGACTGAAAATTATCTAGTTTGTTGTGCGCATTAAGGTGCTTAGTGGTTTGGTCATGAACTACGTATTCAAGAGCCTTTGAAATGGTTGGTAATAAACTTATTGCACGATAATCTGACGGTTCAACAGGAGAGGTTTTCTTTGGTAATGGTTTGATTAAGGCCATCTTCCAAACTTTTGGATATGTTCCGGAAAGGATAGAAAAATTAAAGATATGTGTTATAAATGGGGTAATTACATCCAATATATTATTAAACATTTTGATGTCAATGCCATCTACACCTTTTGCATTAGATTTTATTCGCGCAATAGCTTTCCTTACCTGTTTTGTGGTTGCAAGTGACAAGTGAAATTGATGGGTGTTGTTTACTATCGAATTTTGGTGAATAATTACTTGTGTTTTTAATGCGGGGTCAATTTCGACTGTTCGAGTGGAAAAGTGGCTGTTAAGCTTATCTAGTGGCATATGAATATCTGAAACGTAATTTCTTTTGCCGATTCCAAAGGCGCGAAGGTTCTTCCACAAAGCAGTAGGGGTTGTGCTTTCAGTAATGACCTTATGAGCGTAACGAAGTTTAGCGTTTCTCATGCCTTGCTTAGTGCGATTGCGCAGTTTTCTATAGTGTTGATAGTTATCGTCTGAGGGGTTTCGTCTGTAAAGTCTATGAGCGGTATCTCTTTCGGTCATAAGTTGTCTTATGTCTTCAGTTAGCCATGGTGCTGGAGCTCGTTTAACTTTCTTTTTCTTAGGTGGGGCGTGTTTGTCATACAGTTTAGTAATCAAATCGGTCAGTTTTGCGACTTTAGCGTCAATAGAAGTCAGTGTGTAAATTTCGTTCCAAGGTATATTGGTCGCATCCGTCAGTAACGCCTCGTAGTTAATTCGTCTAAGATTTCTGTATGTTATTGTTCTTGGTTGGTGTCTCGGAGTTTCTATATGGTATGTAGTGTGTATGATTTCATGTCCGGATATGCCTGGGGCGGATAGGCTGACCGTAGTTTAAAATCTTATCGTTTTGCTTTATTATAATGAGGTCAATTAATGTTTGACTATTTCTGACATGGTGAGTGGCTATTAAGTGGGAGAATATTCAAACCACAGGCTTCAATGGTTCGCTTTAAATTTATGGTGGAGGGTTGATTATTTAATAAGTTTGTGTTAAGATCACCCATTAAAATTACATGTTCGTATTCTGGTACAAGTGAGGATAGGGCTGCATAAAATGAATCTAAATTACCAGCATTTGGGGGTTTATATGCCACAGAAATTAAACACATTTTATTTTGTATAATTAATTCTAGAAACATAAATTCGGGGTATTTATCCCTGGTACTATCGGAGGCAATCCTAATTGTAACTTTTATGTTAGATCTAACGTAAGCTGCCACACCACCTCCCCTTCTCTTTAATCTATCATGTCTGTAGAGAGTGTAACCATTTAACTCTATGAAGTTGTTGCTAATCGATGGCTTTAACCATGATTCCGAGACAAGAATTACGTCGAATCCGGAGTTTTCAAAAATATATTGAAATTCAATAAAATGTGCGACGAGAGATTGTGCATTAATATGTGCCACGTGAAGTGCTTGTGAACTTATCTCCGTGACTTTTTGCAGTGACACACAGCTGGGGTGAGTTGTTATGTCAGCGCGCCTGGAATGTGGTGGTGGGGGAGTGACTGGCGGCATTAACAGGGCTGTCCAATCTAAACAAGAAGCTGTAACGGTCGGAAGAAGAACGAAAAATTTGCAATGTGCTTGGATATCCCAAAGTTGTCCACCAACACTTTTAAAATTAATTTTACAGAAATAATAACTTAGCTAATACAAATATTAAATTAGATAGGGATATAAACTAGTTGCGATAAGAAGAAATAAAAAATAAAAAGTGATTGAATTAATTATGTTACTTAAAATTAATATTGGTTGTAAAACTTAGAAAACAAAATTACTATAGTACTAACTCGCAAATTTTATTTGATATTTTTCAGTTCCGCTAGTGTGCAGATGGAGGTTTTTGCACTTCCATTGTTTATTATAATTCGACCGTCGTATGTCCAAACATTTTTAACTCCGAACTTATCAATTGCTGCGTTCAGCAGTTTCAGACGTTCAGCAGTGAGGTCTTCACGAATAGTGACACCAGATTTTGCCAATTTACGTTTTTCTCGAAAAACTTCTGCTCTCTTCCTATAAGACACAAATTTTACAATTATTGCTCTAGGATTTTTAGCGCCAGGTCTTTGTCGACCAGCCCTATGGCTTCTGTCAATATCTGCTAAATTAATGTTAACCCCAAGTTTATTTTCTAACACGTCCATCACAATGGCGTCGGTATTCTCCCCGTTTTCTTCAGCAACACCAAATATGCGGAGGCTATTTCGCCTTTGATACTGCTCGAGTTCGTCAGTGACACTGGAGAGTTTATCTTGTAACTCACATACCTTTTTCTCGCTCTTGGCAAACGACTCGTTCAGCTGAGTTATTTTCTCACCACTGAAGTCAATGCTGCTTCGTAGATTTTCTACAACTGCTGCAGTGACTGCTTCACTGATGGCTCGCACTATGAGGTCGACGGTGTCTTGCCCCTGTAGCACCATCTCCACTTGCTTTCGCACCAGGTCAGGGATGCCGGCGAGAGCGGCCGTCATGGCCGGGGCAGCTTCATCCTCCGTGGGTCCGCCTCTACGCTGCTTAGCTGGTTTGCCCATTTTTCACAGTAACGCGAGTATGGCGGTATTCTGTTAATTATGACTCTACAGGAACGTTCTTTTCAGCACAATGGAGAAGTTATACTATGCAACGGACACAGTAATCACTAATAACACCTTCTGTATACAAAAATTTGCGAGCTACAAAAATACGCGTCTCACACGCTAGCCGCCATGACATATTACGATTCCTAGATCGCTTAACACAAATTATCACAACTAATTTCGTGGTACAGTTTCAATATAAATTACAACTGGACTAAAGCACATAGAATAGGTAACGTATTCACTGCATCGCGATGTAAATTTGATCCACACGTGAAAAAAAGTAAGATAAAATGGTTCGCGGAATCAATAAATATTTGATAACACAGTCTTTCTATTGAGAGTTGTGGCCAAACGTTTTTAAAAAGGTATTGTAAACCTTTATCGCTGATAAAGTATGGCGGCGGTCGGTACAGTTGGTAACGAAGCTCTAGTTTCAAATAGAATTATTCTTTATATAAAATGTGCGAAATGTAATAAATACGTAATAAATGATAATCTGTGTGACTTTTGTGATAGATGGAATCATTTCAAGTGTGTAAATATAAAGGAAGATGAAATACGAGATGAATTTAAGGAATGGAAGTGTCCAGCATGTTGTGATACTAAAGCGGAAAACAGCATGGCGCCAAACGACGAAGACAAAAGTTCACTGCTGGAAGTAATTGCAATTTTACAAGAAGATGTGTAGTGCTCAAAGAGTGAAAACGAAAAAATAGTAAAGAAGCTTGAAATTATATAAGTACACAATTGGATAATAATCAGTAGAAAACAGTGCCCGTTAAACGTCCGGCCCAAACTAAGCCAAATTCAACCAATTAAATTGTTTTAAAACTAAACAACAGATTTGAAATACTATCACAGTGCACGGACAGTGAAGATAGCCAGATCATTTCGCGAGTGGTAAATCAACATATAATCAAAACACGCTGCCCAAGGAAAGAAACTAATTAAGGTTAGGATATTTGCTGATAGCCACCGCCGTGGAATTTCCTCGACTGTGAAAGATTACATTGGCTTGGCTTGGCGGTCCACATTCTTGTGAAGTAGAAGGTTTAGTAAAGCCAAATGCAATTCTAGCCAGTATAATAAAAAACAGTGATATATCCAAGTATACAAAAATGACTTTATAATGATAATTGGGGGAGCAAATGACATTTACAGAAATCAGGCAGCAGAGGCAACTCGTGTACTCCATAAGTCTTTATCAAGACTTACACATACAAATGTTATTGTGGTAAACGTTCCAAAACGACATGGCCTGATGGGGTGGTTATGGGTGAATGCCGAAATCGATCATGCCAAGTTGAAGTACAAAGAAATCTGTAATAGCTTCAGCAATGTAGATTTAGTGGACCCTAGTTTGCTGGATAGGTCATGCCACACTACACATGGTCTACATTTAAACCTTAAAGGAAAAAAAATTAATCAGTAAATCGATCTATAAATTAATAATTAACAAGTTAGATCGTCCAGCACCTTTCCAGGACAAACCTGATTCTTTTTTTAGAAGTAATCAACACCCCACTGTCACCATAAAGTCAGATATAGGTAAGGGGTGCTGGTTAACAGATGAATATACAGGCCTAAAGAAAAATAATGAGCACAGTGCACTGTCAAGGACTCAGGCTAATTGTTTAAATCTAGATTCTAATCCAAAAGCATATCCTATTATCTACCAAATGAGAAGTCAAATTTTCATATAGATAACATTGACAAGATAGCTGTAGACGATCAGTATGATAATAATATAGTGAATAAGACTCTAGCTACGAAACATAATATGTATAATGTATTGTACTGGAATTTACAAGGAATTGTTGACAAAGTTGAGTTAATGGAAATATTAACTGAAGAAAAGAAAATTGATGTTATATGTATTGTTAAGCCCTGGATGTCACATGAGGAATTAAAATGCCTTGGCATTCCAGACTTCAATCTGCCAAGTCACTTTTGTAAGGCAAAGGGTAAAAGAGGGGGTTCAGCGATTTTTATACAAAATAACTTGACAGTATATGATCAATCTAATATTGACACATCATACCTTGCGACTGAATACGTTTTTGAACTGACACAATTGTATTTAGAACATATTAACACATTTGTGCTGTGCATCTATCGGATTCCTCAAATCGATAATATGGGTATTTACTTAGAAAAAGTGGATAATCTGTTAGCCAAACATAGTTCTAAAAATTAAAATATAATTATATGTGCCGATTTCAACCTGGACTTTAATTTAAATGGGCCAAATATAAATAACATGCATAGCCGTTTTACATGCTATGGGCTAAATGTTGTTCTAAAAAATATTATTATACGTCCAGGGATTGTAAACGAAGGTACATGTATTGTCAATGTTGTTACTACTTTCCATTGCTCAAGAATCCAGGCCTCTGTCCTACAAACTGTACTATCTGACCACTATGCTGTTATCTCATCATTTCCCTTGACTTCAGAAAAAAAAACATCCAAACAGATTAGACCAAATAATTAACATCAATATAGAGTGATAAATGACACAAATATAGCAGATTTATTCTAGCGTTTAAATAATATGAATAGACCTCTCATTCACTCTCAGACTAATATTCTTGATAAATTCTCAGCCTTCTTCACAGACTTTATGTGGAGTGTTAATTACTCCTTCCCATTAATAGTTGTAAATAGTCTAGAAAGACAGGTCATAGCAAAAAAATAATTCGCTCCTAAGTTATTGGAGTTAAAAAAAGTATGTAATAAGTACCACTTTATGTCCAAACCAAGTCAGTCTGCAGACATAAAAACTAAATATAAACAAATCAAATATATGTACAAAGATGAAATCAGAAAATCTAAACTAAATTATAACAGTGAAAGAATCCTTAGTTTTGCAAATAAACCAAGGGCTATATAGACAATAATTAAAACTATTCTTCCTATAAATAGAAACATCAACCAGGATGGGGCACCAACCAACTTAACAACTGAAGAATTCAATAACTATTTTATTGATAGTATTAGTGAAATAATTAATAAAATAGCAGTTAGTCAAAATGAAGCCAACTACTATCTATCCAATGTCAAATGTGCTGATAAAATATTTTCTTTCAAATCAGCTTTTGTACAGGAAGTCAATTCTGCAATTATGTCCTTAAGAAATAGTAAGTCTATGGATGTCTACAACCTAAACTCAGAAATTATCAAGCATAGTAGTTACTTTATATCAGAAATGATGAGAGAGGTTATAAATGGCAGCTTTGATAGTACAGATTTCCGGAACAGTTGAAGGTATCTAAGGTAATTCCAACTTATAAAAAGGGTGATAAAAAAACCTTCTGCAAATATAGGTCAATATCCCTGGTCCCAATTATGTCAAAAGTTATTGAAAAGATCATCAGTCAACAAAAGTATAAATATCTTGAACAACACAATTTTCTCTTTAACAACAAGTTTGGTTTTAGGAAAAATCGGTCATCATGTGATGCAATTGCAACTTCTATCGAGGACTGTCTTGAGGACCTTGAAAATAAACTCGATGTTGATGTTAAGTTTTTTGATCTGACCAAGGCATTTGACACTGTAATTCATGAAATCTTACTATCGAAACTCAAGCACCTAGGTTTTGATGATAAGGCCGTGAAGTTAATTAAATAATATGTAATTAATAGATCACAAATGGTCTCATTCAACAACAATGTATCTAAGCTTAGGGAGGTAGGACATGTTGTTCCTCAGGGATCTATTCTTGGCCCCCTACTGTTCATCGATGACCTATCACCTATTATGAAAAACGGTAACTCCAAATAGTTCAACTATGCTGATGATCTATGTGTAGTAAGCTCCACTACAACTTCGAATGACAAAGTTTTCTCATCAAAGATAGAGTTACTGGTGTAATGCCAACAAACTATCTCTTAACTTAGAAAAAACACACTATTTTCATATATCACTAAAAAAGAACTCTACCTGCATTTCTGTCAAATTCTTGGGAATAATTATCAATCAAATTTAAAATGGCAGAGGCATATCGAATTGATATCGAATAAAGTGGCTAAAGGAATTTTCATGATTAGGAGTCTTAAAGGTTCATTGACAACAGATGTATTACACTCCATTTAATATGGTTAATTTCACACCTACCTATCGATTGGAACTGTTCTTTGGGAAAATAGTGCCTACTCACAGTGTCTCTTTGTCGTACAAAACAAAAGCAGTTCGCCTGATATGTGGAGCATTACCCAGAACGCACTGCAAGGAATTATTCTTTAAGCTAGGAATTCAGTGTATAATAAATGATGAGTAAGTTACTTGTTTTAGAAAGGGCCTCAATACCACAAACTGGGAACAGGTTTACAGTGCTCAAGGTATGGATGAAAAATACAACATTTTTAGTAGCATTGTATTAAATTACTTTGAAAGTTGTTTCCCCTTGAAGAAGTGCCGTGCTTCTCGAAATGAACAAAAAACTTGGGTAACTATTGGCATTAGAACATCATGCATTAATAAAAGGAAGTTGTATATTCACTCTAGGAACGGTGAGAATGCTGATGTTAAACAGATTACAAACAGTACTGCATAATACTGAAAATGGTTATTATAGAATCTAAAAGTATGTACTACAAACATAAAATTCATGATTCTGAAAATAAAATTAAGACATTGTAAAAAAGGAAATAGGAAAAAGTAATCAAACAAGTAATGATATTTTTATAAAAGAAAATTAAGTAGAATCTAATGTTTCAATTGCTGATATATTTAATAAACATTTTTTATCTGTTGCTTATAAATTGACTGCTAATAGCTCAGTGACACACAGTATGGATTTTGTCAAAACAGGCTTCCAAGAAAAATTTAACTCTATGTCTTTAGAATTAGCTACTCCAGAAGAAATAAGAAAAATTATCAGATCCCTTAAGAGTAAATATTCAAGTGGTTATGATGGGATTTCCTGCAGATTAATTAAATTGTACTCTACAGAATTAAGTAATATACTATTACTACTATTACAATTACTCCGTGATTCACTAAAAGTATTTGGTGGACGGTGCATTGCACCTATCAGGAAAGGTAATGGTTTGGAAGGGATATACGGGATATGGCAGGTGGCGCCCATGGGCTATTGTGAGGAACCATCCCAGCATTCACCTGGAGCGATCTGGGGAAACCATGGAAAACCCAGATCAGGATGGCCGGAGTGCTTTATCGGAAGCTACTCCTGTCCGATTTTGTGTTTACTCGCCAGGTAAATCCATTCTATTCCATTCCCTAATCGCTCGTGGAAAAAATTAGTAGAGAAATGAATCGGTTTTGGCCCTGATTTCTCTTATCTTATTTTCGCGGTCATTCCGAGATATGAATGTTGCTGGTAGCATTATTTGTTTGCGGTCATTCCGAAATACGTCAGTCGAGAATTTTTCAATTAGCTTCCGTCGATAGCAACGCCTTCGGTGCTCCAGGTCTTCCCAACCTAACTCCTTCAACATGGCACTTACGCTTTCCCTCCAACTATATATACCTGTCACGAATCGGGTGGCTCTTCTTTGGACCTTCTCTAATGCCTCCATTAATCCCTTTTGATGGGGACCCCATACACAGCAACAATATTCCAAGTGAGGCCTCACTAGTGACATGTACGCAATCGATTTAACTTCCGGAGTGCATTGTTTTAAATTACGACCTAGAAATCGAAGCATACGATTTGCAATCCCAATTACATTCTCGATATGCTCATTCTACGACAAAGTATTACGAATTGTTACCCTAGGTATTTAGCGGAATCTACTGTTCTAAGGACAGTGCCATTAATTGTATATTCAAAGCTAAATGGTCTCACCTTTTTACTTTCACGCATGACTTGGCACTTTTTAGCGTTTAACTCCAACTGCCAATCTTTACACTACGCAATTATTTTCATTATATCGTCTTGTAACAATGCGTAGTCGTCCTGGGTTGTGATTTCACGATAAATAATACCATCATCGGCAAATAACCTTTTCATTCCCCTTATTATGTCGCACAAATCATTAATGTATATGAGAAACAACAGAGGCCCTATCACGCTTCCTAGGGTAACCCGGACCTCAGTTTGGCAAGTGATGAATGCTCACCGTCGAGAATTACACACTGTGTTTCTGTCTTTCAAAAAGTCTGCAACCCAATCAAAATTTTGACTAGATATACCGTAACCGCGAAGTTTCCTAAGTAACCTAATGTGAGGCCACAGTGTCGACACTAAGTTATCTGTTTAATATATCTTTACTTGAGGGTACTTTCCCGGAAAGGCTTAAGTATGCTGTAGTTAAACCATGCTATAAAAATGGAGATAAGGCAGCCGTATGAACATCTAAAAAATAATAATATTCTAACTAAATCACAATTTGGATTTCAAAAGTGTCATTCAACAGAACAAGCTATATTTGCATTCACTGACAATATTTTTGAAGGAATAAATGATAAATTAATTCCTGTGGGAATTTTTTTGTGACTTATCTAAATCATTTGACTCTGTAGATCATAAAATTCTGATACAGAAACTAAAGTATTATGGTATAGATGGCATAGTTAATAAATGGCTTAGTTCTTACCTTCTAAATAGAAAACAGAAAGTGTCAATGGAGAATTTTAAGGCTGCCTTAAGAGGTCCACTGTTTTCTGAGTGGAAATTAATCAGATGTGGAGTACCTCAGGTTTCTATATTGGGGCCACTATTGTTTTTAATATATATAAATGATCTACCCTGTTTTTCATCAAAAAACTCAAAATTTGTCCAATTTGCAGATGACACAAATATAGGAATTAAAAACACTCCAGATTTATCTACAGAATACATTTCAAATTATGTCTTTGAACTGATTAATAAACATGGGCGTATCCAGCGATGAGCAGAGGGGGGCTGCTGCCCCCCCTAGAAGAAAAATTAAGTTGCCTTCAGTACGCTTCGACGAGTGAAGAACTAGTTCAGGAGCCTTTGGGAGAGAAAGATTGACTGGATTGTGTCTGATGAGCATGCATCGAAATTTTGTGAAAGAACACCATGAGAAATTGACAAACAAAATTATTGAAATTGAAAATCCGAGACAATTAATGTTTACATAAAAAACTAACTGACTTACGATCTTAATTAACTACATAGTAGGTCCTTAGATTAAGTAGTTGGGTTACTATATTAATCAATGATAAAATTAGTTTCCTGAATAGGTTTGAGTTTGATTTTGTAATGTCATGTTTGAGTCCCCCACCCCACTTCCTCAAAACCAAAATGAGTTGTCCCCCCTAGTTCAAATCCTGCCCCCCTCTAGTTCTGATCCTGGATACGCCCTTGTTAATAAATGGTTTACAGCTAATGGCTTGTCTTTAAACTTTGATAAGACTAAGTACATGCAATTCAATACATCACACAGAATAACACCAGATATAGACATAAAATTTGCAGGCCAGTCCATTCAAGAGGTAGAGAGTGAAATTTCTAGGTTAGTATATTGATCATAATTTAAATTGGAAAGTACATGTTTCTGACCTGAAGCGATTGGGTGCAGCCACGTTTGCAATTCTTACAATTTCAGCTATAGGTGATCTCCATATGAGGCAGCTAGTTTATTTTGCTTATTTTCGCTCCTTATT
Organism: Vandiemenella viatica; assembly: GCA_031002005.1. Lineage (NCBI taxonomy): Eukaryota > Metazoa > Arthropoda > Insecta > Orthoptera > Morabidae > Vandiemenella > Vandiemenella viatica. The sequence continues at coordinate 14,396,002 of JARYHS010006964.1, read as the reverse complement.
GTCATATGGAATAATATTCTGGGGCAATTTTCCCCAAAGAGACAAAGTGTTCAGGGCCCAAAAGCGTGTAATAAGAATTATGTGTGGGGTTAGCAATAGAACTTCATGTAGAGAGCTGTTCAAGAAGTTAGGGATTTTAACATTAGCATCTGAGTGTATATACACATTAATGTCCTTTGTAGTCACAAATTATACTTAGTTTGAAATAAATAGTAAAATACACAATTATGGCACTAGAAGTAAAAATTATCTTCACAAGGATTACAAGTCACTGTCATTTGTTCAAAAAGGGGTCTGATATTCATGATACCTATCTTCAATAAACTCCCAACACATATTAAATGTCTAGCAGATGATAAGAATAAATTCAGGAAAAAATTGAAAGAATTTTTAATTGACAATTCTTTCTACACTGTCGAAGAATTTATTTCTACGGTATCTAAAAAATAACTGCCAGTAGCTTGTTGAATGTAGATTACATAATTAATTTACCATGAGCTATGACTGTACATCTACTGTGTATGTATTTATTTCGTTATGCAATTGTTTACGGTATCATGTATGCTGTGAATGTACATCTTCTCTGGTGTATGTATTTATTTTGTTAAGCAATTGTTTACTGTACCATGTATGCTGGACTGTACATCATGTGGTGTATATATTATTTTGTTATGGAATTGTTTAATGTACCATGTGTGCTAAGACTGTACATCTACTGGAGTACTTATTATTTTGTTATGCAACTATTTATCTGTAAATTGACAACTTTCCACATCCCACAGAACCAGTCTCTTATATTGGGATCAATGGAAAATGAATGTATTATTGTATTGTATGACATTACCAGGTTTATGTATATATATCAATGTTACTTTTTGAAAAAAAATCAACATCTCTTTAAAAGACATATTGAGGTACATGATCATAACACTAGAGATAAGGACAATATAATAATTGAATACTGTTCACTTAACATAACTAAATATAGTTTTAAGCCAATGGGAATCAGATTCTTCAACCATCTACCTAAGAATCTGAGAATAGTGACACTAAATAAATTTAAAAATATCTGTAAGGATTTATAACTGCAACATGCCCTAATAAAACAGAAGAATTATTTGGCGAATATTTATTTAGTTACATTATTTATCTTATATTATCAGTATTGACATGTATATAATTATAGTATGTATATGAGGAAGCCTATTTCAATATTGTATTTACTAATGGTGAATGAACTGTTATGATATGATATATGAGAAAGTAATGAGAAATTTGAACTTTATTCACGCTGCAGTTTTACCGAAATTGTTACCCAGGAGAAAAAATTAAAACCTTGAGTAAATGAAAATATTATTCGTGTTGATGGATTGAAAGAACGACTGTTAAATTAAAATTTACCGTTACGTTATTTTACCAACAAAAACTGAAAGAGGATTTGATCGTCTGGAACTAGCAGTAACTTTGTATGGACCCATTGTCTATCAGCTGTTTGTGTGTCGTTGTTGTGTGTTTGCTGTGACTTGTCAGTAATATTGTGATATTGATCTATCAAGGCGTCACGAGGAGGTGATATGGATTCAATAGAGGCTGTGTATATTAAAGAAGAGGTGGGTCTGTACCTTTAATCTGTTTATGGAGTTGTGGAAACCAATTATGTCATAATTAATGTGTCATGTATGTTATGACTGTACGTCTACAGGTCTATGAATTATTTTGTTGTGAACTGTAAATTGACAACTTTCCAGATTCCACAGATCTAGTCTCTTATACTGGGATCAATGGAAAATGAATGTACTGTATTGCATTGCTGATTGGTGTCCCACAACATGGACGAATCTTTCATTCGCGATTACTTGAGAGAGTTTGTTGTTATTTATCTGTTGGTGACTAATATACAGTCCCGAGTTTCATTTATTAACTCGTATAAACTGAATCGTAGGTGTAAATATGTCGTGTTATAATCAATTGGAACGTATTAACAAATTTCCTTACGGAAGCTATGAACGTTTTCTTTTTCTCGTTAATTTCAATTTTTTGTTTTTAAAGCTCTTGTTTGTTGAAATAATCGCTCAATGTCAATATATTAAATTCGTGACTCTTAAAACAAAGGCCTGTTTGCAGATGTCTGGCAACACATTTATACAACGAAATTGGTAACAAGAATGCAGATTACTTTGAATGTGCTGTACGGTGATTTCAGTCCAAGGAGTTTTTTTTTTCTGTATTTATGATTATCCCATTAGCAATATGTTGCAGAGGACTCAAGCTTGTGTGAATTTATATTTACGCGAAAGCTCTTTTCTTGAATCTCTTACTCTCCTGTTTTAGTTAGGCATACACAAGTGAAGTTCTTACAGTGTATTTCGATTTTATTATATATATTGGTCAACATGACGGCAATTATTAAGATATACTTTGTGAAGTCACTAAATGTGAAAAAATATAATAGCTTGACCACATAAGTCATTAGGAGTGATTTTGCCGGTTAGTATCGTCTTATTGCTTACAGTAGGTGTTAGCAAAGTTTCATGGCAAATTATTTACATGTCTTGGGTTACAAAGAGATAAGTTTGTGCTAAGTCAAATCATGTTCCACTTAAACGCTGAACTATGGGTTGGTCCAGATAACATTGTTCTGATTACTCACTGTTACTTCTTATCTGGTGATTTTTGCATATTCTGGAACATGGTAAAATAAAAAATGACTGCTTGAACAAGATTGTTGAAGGATATATTAGCTGCTTATAGAGTCTTACAGCACATGCTTCATGTCTCACAACAACAAGACACCTTTTACTCACCTGCTGTTCACTTTGGTTGTTAAAGAATTGTGAACTAGCACATTTTGCTCATCAGACTGTATACATTAACCGTGTGATGTTCATGATATCTTTAAATTAGCTTGGCTTGTTTTTCTGTAAAAATTGAGCAAATTCTTGTTACAGAAACTAAAAACGCTGTTTACTAGTGTTTCACTGTGATAAATTGGTAGACTAAGCAAAGTGGCAAAGCTGTTGTTACAGTAATTACTATGCAAATTCAATTTTGTATGACTGTACTATAGGCATGGGGATTTCTCATTGATATGCCATTTACTAGGTACGTATCGTATAGTGATATCTATCAACTCTTTTTTCTGTGTTTACTATTACTATTACTACGCGATTCACTAAAAGTGTTTGGCGGAGGGTGCAATGCACCTATCAGGAAAGGTAATGGTTTGGAAGGGATATACGGGATATGGCAGGTGGCGCCCATGGCTATTGTGAGGAACCATCCCAGCATTCCCGGAGCGATCTAGGGAAACCATGGAAAACCCAGATCAGGATGTTTATTAATGTTTGTCTGAATATGTTGCACACATTTCAAGCAGTTGAGAAACTGGAATCTGTAATTGTTTGAAAGTTATTTTCTTGAATATCTTGCTTTTCATTTTCAGTTAAAATTAGTTAAATGTGTTATATATATGCTATTCAGAAGAATGTGTCTGACTGAAATGTTAATTTCTAAAAGTGAGTAGAGTAAGAAAATTTAACTTTTCAGTGTAACCACACAGATAGATTTCAGTTTGTTAGTATTCTCTTCTTGCTAATAGAATTCTCCTGCACAAGTTTAAATGTGTTGCAGTAGGAAGAGATGTGTTTGTCTGTGAAGTATTGTGCCTATGTCTTTAAAATAACATGGTTATGGTGATGCTGTTAAATTCCTAATCTTTAATTAGTTGCTAGTGAGTCTATAATACAGAAATTCTTTTTTGTTATTTGGGAGAACGTTATAACAAGTATTGTGCTATTCATTACTTCAATCTTAGAGGAAAAAGTAAGAATTTTGAATAGGTTTCATTTCATAATGATTTGTTTCACCACTTGCAGCCTCAGTGATGGTGTTGGGGCTTTGAGACATGCGTAATATCTTGGTAATTTAAACCTGGTGGGAAGAAACAGTTGTGAGGTCAAACCAACTATTCTTATCAATCTGTGACTGACTTGTGGATAATATTCACTTCAACCCATTTTTTGTAAAAATCAATGCTTTTTCTTATTACAATTCTGTGTACTATTTAACAGAACATTGTTTTTGCATAGGTGTTTTGAACACACATTGATTTAATGACCTACTCAATTGCCAAATCGTTGCCACAAACTTGTGAAGATTACATCAGATTGACCTGCTGAGAATATCTCAGTTCACACCAAATATGGAGTTTTTTCTTCATAGGCCACTGACTGTCAGTTAATATAGCAGACATAAAGCACCATATCTAAATTAATCATATTAGTAGAAATGGAGTTGCTATCATCTGTGAAATTTTCTTTTGTTTTTCCTCTCAAGTGACAGAGATAATACCATGCATGGGAGCCATTAAGTTGAGTTTGCAGTATTCTCTACTGAATTTGTAGTCAGCTATATTGGCAGCTGTATATGATAACATGATTAGCTCACAATCAACCTGTACAATTTTCCATAGAAGATCACATTTTACTCTCTGCCTTTAGCTTCTCATTGTTTCTCATTGCATGTCCTTAGTAATATTAATTAAAAAGGTAAAGTTAGTCACTCTGTTTTGAAACCAGTTATTAGTTTAATCATTCATGTTGATGTTAGTGTCCATACCATACCATTTGAACAATCACTGGTTCCCATTATCTGAAGTTAACTCTAATGAGACGTATAGGCAAATAAATCAAGTTTATGATATTTCAAGATATCTAAGCCACTTGAACTATAAAATCAAAAGGCTGGTTAACTGAAAGCGAAATGAGGACTGTTTCTTTGCTGTGTAATCAGTGCTATGTGCTAGTTCAGCTGTCTCCATTATTTAAACTCTTGTATTATCCTCACCATAATTATCTGTCTAGCACAGTGAATACATTGGTAATGTCATGATGAAATGATTTCTGTTATAACTTGTGTATAGGTTTGCAATTTTCTCAGTAACTGCTTCACAGTTGGATACCAGAGTAATTGCTATGATCATCACTCTATTTGAACTTTGCTAGTGTGAACTGCCATACATACATACTGTTATTAGCACATACCTGTCTGGTATCGTCTCCATATTATAAAAATATTCTACATGTTCTCAGTCTTACTCTACTTTTGATTTAAATATTGTTTTCTACCATTTATTAATTTATTTAATCCTGGAAATGTTTTTCACACATAGAATAGTTGATTGGCAGTGAGAATTTGGTAGACAACACATAACTACATATACATGAGAAAATTGGGTAATAGGAATTTTAGGAAATCATATCAACAACCACGGTTTTATTCTTTGATATCTAATTTGTGCATTGTTAGTGGTTGCAGTATCATCTGTTGTGTACAAACATTGTAAGATTGTCCTCTGTTCAATACTTTATTCAAAGAATTGGTAGTTGCTTTTATGATCATAGGTTTTTTAAAGAAGCAGTAATCATAACTACTGTACATCTATTTTAGGAAAAATATTGTAATTAGTCTGAAATATATTTACTGATATGCTATAATACTTCTAAAATCAATGCTAGTTGCCTTTCTAAGGTGAGCCCTTTTTTGAATAGCAGTTTGGTAGTATTCTGCCTTTTTTCAAATTGATTCCTACAGCAGATTAGAATTATTACAGTCACCAGTACTGACTTTTACTTCTTAGAAAACTTGCTTTGCCTGTATGAAGTTCAACACTTGGGCCCTTCATTAGTTAGAATCTATTTTTGAGTCTTAATCAGATCTTAGCTAAACCATAGATATTTCAGTTTTCATGATATCAAAAATCGCTCCAGGTTAATCTTCTGCTGATTCCTTCAAAATTGCATGGCTGAGTTCCTTCCCATTATTTTTTCTCAATCCTTTCTTAGTGACAATACTATCAATGAGCCATAAAAAACAACCTTGATAGTTTTCATTTATCCAGATAAGCTGTGATGTATTTGGTAGATATATCTCCCAGTTCTTTCATTTATAAAGTATCAAATAATTTAGTCAAAGTATTCAGACTGATAACTGGAAGTTTCTAAACAGATTGATGAACAATGTTGAGGCAATTACTCATTACTCATTACTGATGTTTGGTGTATTCTAATCTCTGCCATCCAGAATTTTGTTTTCCATCTACAGATTAATAGATGATCATTTCTTCATTAATGCTATTATCATTTTATTTATTCTAAGATGAAATTCTCTCCAGTTCTAATAATGGCATTGTGGGGAAGAGGTGAAGTAATAACAGAAAATTAACCCATGTATATTATCTAGGATATTTTTATGTATATAATATAAAAGTGTTCATTCGTTATAATATATATGATAATTTTGCAATGACTTTTATTAATTAAAAGGCTACATGAGCAGTCCGTTCCCTTGTAGCCCTTCATAGAATTAATTTTCTTTTTTTAGACCAGCATGTTTAAATGATATTCTGGAACTAACTAAAGTTTTAATTTACAAAGTGTTTGGGACTTGAATATTTAATGTTTTTGCTTGTATTAATGTTTTGTTTGATGTCACCAGACGATAAGGGTCAGTATATTTTTAAGAAAGAAATTTTCTTTTTTACTTTAGTTGCACTTCTTGTGTGAATGTTTTTGATTTTCCTTTTGTAAATTATACTCCTAGTGTAAGTGCATATTATATTTTATTTCTTATTATTTCCTTTTTTTAGAATAAGCTGCAAGATGCTGAACAAGATAATTCAGAAATGGAACCTATTTCCGATAGGTAAGGTGTTTCCTTGTTATTAAACCGTAAGCTGCTGCCTTAGAAATTTTATGTTACTTTAAAATCTGTTTAATACTTACCAATCTTATATGTAGGTTATTCTGCCTAACATAAGTAATTTTTTTTATGGTATATAATTTACCGATTACTGATAAAACTCAATATTGGCATAACTTGTATCAGATATTAACCATTACAGTTTATGTTTTTCTGTGCAAAAATTAAGCCAAGTAATTGAATTTTATAGTATAATAAACTAAATATAACTCAATTAACTGCAAATATATATATATCTCTTTTTTGCAGATTAATTTTCTTATATATATATATATATATAGTAATACCCCGCTTTATGCGAGGGATATGTTCCGCAAAAAATCGCGTTAAGTGAAATTCGCGTATATCGGTGTTTACGATTAAACATAGTCAAAAGTTAACGCAAAAACATACAAATCATTTGAATTATTCACTTTAATTCTAAGAACACTTTATGCAGTATGACATTTTTTTTTACAGAAAAATACATGTATTGTCTTTTGAGTAGCATTTCTTTTACGTTCTTGTAAAATACGTTCATAACACACAACACTGTTTTTAATTGTTTGACACACGGTCATCAACACTATCTATGCTCTGCAATATGTCCAAACCTGAATAAATTTTTGAAAGAGCACTTTGAATTCCGCTTGAAGATAAAACTCTCTCTCCTACTTGTTCTTCCTCATCGTTTATGGCATTATTCTGTAACTCGACCAGATCTTCATTGCTGAGAGGTTCGTCATGAGTTGCTACAAGTTCTTCAAGATCTTCTATCGTGACATCTTCAAGTTCAGACCCCTCAACCATTGCAGCAATGTCTTCAAGCACTTGTCTGTGCATTTGGACAATTCTTCTAGGTTCTTCCACTACATCTGGCCAAAGATTACACCACACCCCATCATACAACTCTTTTTAATTTCGTTCCAAGACTCGTCTATGTTGCGAATAGCCTTCGTGAAGTTGTATGACTTCCAACACTCTCGCATAGACTGTCTTCCTTCCCCGTCGGTTTCATGAATTAGCTGGCTAAAAGTGCAGCGATGGTAATAAGCTTTGAAGTTTGCTATTGCTCCCTGGTCCATAGGTTGTAATATTGATGTAGTGTTTGGTGGAAGGAACTTCACGTACACTTTTAAGCCTCTCGGCATATCAAGTGAGTTTGGATGTCCTGGGGCATTGTCTAAGTGTAATATAACTTTACGTTCAAGCCCATTTCTGTCACAGTAGGATTTGACTGACGGGCAAAAACTATTAGAATACCAATCTTGAATAACTTCCCGTGTAACCCACGCCTTTCTGTTGGACCGCCACACGACTGGTAGGCTTGTCTCTTCTGTACCTCGCATTGCATGGGGTGTTTCTGAATGGTAAACTAGTTAAGGTTTCAGTTTGAAATCACCAGTGGCATTACCACCCAGCAGAAGTGTTAGTTGATCTTTCGCAGCTTTGAAACCACTGGCTTGACATTCTTCTTTAGAAATGAATGTTCGAGATGGCATTTTTTTTTTCAGTAAAGCCCAGTCTCAACAACATTGAAGATGAGACAAGCAGGAATTTTTTCTCATGTTATGAAATCTTGAAACTTGTTTGGAAACTCAGCTGCAGCTTGAGTGTCCTTGCTGGCGGCCTCGCCTGTTATCTGGATATTGTGAAGATTGGAACGCTGCTTGAACCGATGAAACCAGCCTCTGCTGGCAGCAAAAGTCAGAGTGGAACTTCCTTCACCTTCTTCTGTCTTTAACATCTCATACAAAGATTTTGCTTTTGTGCATATGAGATCTTGACTCTGTGGTGTGTTCTTCTTCTTTGATCCAGACTCTAGCAATTTCTCCATTCTTTCTAGGATAGAAGATATCGAACGAGAAAGTTTTGTTGCACTTATAGGTGTTGAACTTTTGTTGGAAAGTTTAATTTTTTTCCCGATTTTTAAAAATCGTTCTCACAGTCGATTCTGACAGACCAAAATCTCTGCCAATAATTGTTGCTTTGCCTCCATTTTCCATTCTTCTTATCACCCTCATCTTCAATTCCAAAGTTACGCTTTTACGCTCTTTTTTCTTCATAGGCAGCATTTTTAACGTAGCATTAAATTATGTACGTATCTCCACCAAACATTAAAACACGACTGCCAGCTGAGATAAACATATGGAACAAATGAAACAAACGAGGGAATCCCTATAGAACAAAGTCGTAGGACGGGGAATTCTTAGATCAGAGTGGTCGGAGAAATCGGGGATTCCCACGACCAAAGAGAAGCCAATGACTACAGTATGTACATACATATTCTTAAGTAAGTAATTCGTCTAATACGAGGCATTTTAACGCGAAATTTGAAATTCATACTAAACCGAAACCAGGCATAATGGTTTCGCGTAAAGCGGGGTATTACTGTATATATATATATATATATATATATATATATATATATATATATAAATATATGCAAGTAGTAATGGATAAGAGAGATAGAAAACATTTACTTCGTTTACTCAGGCAAAATCTCATCAAGAAAGGTGGGTGAGCAGTAATACTCTGGCTTCACATTTGGGAGGATACAGGTTTGAATCCCCATCTGACTATCCGGATTTGGATTTTCTGTGTTCTCCCCAAATCACACCAGGCAAATACTGTGGCCAAATCCATTTCTATTCCTTGCCAAAAGTCCTTACCCACCTCTAGTGTCCTCAGCATCGACGAGGGATAAAGCCATAAGCACTAAAAAAGCAGAATCCTTATATTTAGAAGCTTTTATCAGTTAAATAATATGATGCTGAAAAATTTAATTGAATTTAGTAGAAAAATATTGTTTAATACATTAGATAGCTTGTACACCTTTTCATAGATCTATGTGTAATTATTATTCTCTCTTTATATTCCTGTACCAGCTTATTTTATTTAATTGTGATGGTGTACACACTCTGGTGGCAATTCTGTCATCTAACTTTCATTGTTTTACTTTATTTTTTAATTAGCTTGTATAATTTGTTAAACTATCCCCCCCCCCTTCTACTTTATTAGTTTACAAATTTTAATTTTAAATTACTTCAGTGTTTTGGTAAAGTATTCATCACTTCACTTGGTAATTCGTTCCAATACCTGACAGTCTTAACCACAAATAACATTTTCCCATTCCCTTATGCAAAAAATCAAGAGCCAGCTTGTGCTCATGGCCATCTTTCCTCTTCCATGCATTATTCTTAGTTTTTCAATCAATATCCTTCCAAGCACCATCACCAATATATGATTTGTATATTCCTGGAACTCTTTTCACCCTCTTCCTGTCTCTCCAAATTATGTTCCCTTATCATATTAGTTACTGATTGTGTTCAGTGGTAATTTCCATATACAAATCTAGCAACCCTTCTTTGCATCCTCTCCAACTCCTGTATTTGATACCCAAAATGTGCATCCCAACTACTCCATCATGTTCAACCAATGGTCTGTAACCCAATTCCCTTACTTCTATAGTACATCCTCTCATCACCCTCTCCAGTAAATGATGGATTTTGTATCCTTTTCCTACCACCTGCCCAATGTGCTCTGCCCAATTGAATTTTTTATCAATCGTTATGCCAAGATATTTACACTTTACACTTCAAGCTTTCAACAAGCAATTCTGACTCAACCCTATAATCGTAATTAACGTTTAGTTTTTTTTTTTTTTTTTTTTTTAGCTTTCTGAGTCCCTTCATAATTTCTTGAGAATTTATTTCAAATTTTGTAGTTTCCTCACCTATACTTATTGGGAGACTCTCCTCTGATTTATTCAATCTATTATAGAATGATACAATCCTCAGTGACTTCAACTGCCTTCTTATCTACAATTGTCTGAATACCTTCTCTTCCCCTCAGTTTTCTAACATAACCATAGAAATTTCTAGATGCATACCTGCACCAATAATATTCTTCATAACCCTGTCCATTGCTTCTCACTTTGCTCTTATTAATTGCTTGCTTACTTGTTTTAAGTATTCCCTACTGCCTTCCTGTTTCTTGTGTTCCCATCTTTAATCTTCTCACCTCCCTGTAGTAATGCGTAGGTTGTATACTTCTCTTTATTTTCTGCTTTGGAATAAACATTTTCTCACCATTTCTAAATGTCTCCTTAAGCTCTTCCTACTTTTCCTCCACTGTACTACCATTTGTTGAACCTTTACCTAAAATATCTGTTCAATATTAAATTCTGTGTATCTCTGTAATTCTATGTATTTCCTCTTCTTTATTAGCCACTTGTTTACTGAATTCCCTAATATCCATCAAAAGTGCATTTTGATCACTTTTTTGTTCATTTAAATAATACTCCACAAATATTTCATCAGGCTTTATTAGAAAGATATCCAATAGATGTGGTTCTGTACTACCTTACCAAAATATTTGCAAATCTCTGTTCCCTTGTGTTGTCAATCTTATTTCCTACTGAGTAGATACCTGGTAAATTTAAATTACCTCCATTAATGACCATTCTATGCTCACCTCTGAACTGTGAATATGAATTTAGTTTCTCTCCAAGAACCCCATCCTCATGATTCATTCATCTACTATGGTACGAAGCCAACACCCGATTTTTTTCTTCTCTATCACTCCAAAAATCCACCTCTAGTAACTCATGGTCATGATCTATGAACCCTAGAGAACTATAATAATCTTCGCTAACCAGTATGACTACCCCTCCAACAATTGCTTCTCTATCTCTGAGGTATACTCTGTGACCATTACGAAAAACCTCCCTGTCTAATACTCCTTCTTTGAACCAAGACTCTACCCCATAACTACTCATGATTCATGTGTCTCTATAAAGTTTGAAAAATTCTATTACTTTGTTCATTTTGCTTCTATAGTTCACCAATAACAATCCTATTTTTGACTTTGTGATATTTACACCATTAAATTTTGTCTTTCCAGTTGTACCCTTGTCCATTATTATTTCAGAAGCTTCATCTGTGTCTTTATTGTTTGCATTTTTTTTTCACATTGTGCATCTACAGTTGGTATGCCTTTGATTACTTAGTTTTATTCCCTCACCAGCAATCCCTATTTTTTTTTTTTTTTTAATAATTTGCTGTCCTGACCCCAACATAAGTGGAAGTGGGCTCACTTACACCTTTAGCTAACAACTCAGAGAGTACCCCATTTTCCCTTATATTTAGATGTAGACCTTGTTTGTTGAAACACCACCTACCAATTTCGTTCACAAGAACAAGCCATAAAACAGAACTTGTGTCCCTTTCAAGCAGCATCTCTGTTGCCATCTTTATCTATGTTATGGTATGGCTCAACTGTGGCTCATCATTGCAACTTATATCCTGCATGATTTCCATCCTTCTATGCTGTGCCTCCTTCACCACCTTCCTCAGGTCAAATTCTATACTATAACTCGCGTTCCTATCAGTACTATTGCCGGCACCTCCCACTATCACTACTCTATCATCGTGAGTAAAATACCTACATAGTGATCTTACATCCTCTATTAGCTGACCTAATGTTTTACTGGGTGTGAAAAAGTTTGTGTCCTCGTAACTTGTGCCTATTTGATCTTGCTGAAAAGAGCCTACACTTTTCTCACGGCTACTACCTAGCAACAGAACCTTTTTATTTCTATTTTTTCCTTCCACACTTCTATTACTACATGCCTGCTGCACCTACAACTACATCTTCACTAGGCTCTTCCATCTGACTCTGGTAACAGAACAAACGTATTTGTCTCCACTATTTCTGGAGTGTCTGGCTTTTTTATCTGGTTAACCATATTTTCCCTTATACCTGTTGTCAGTTCCCAACTATCTTTCTCATCTTCCTCACTAAACCCACCATCTCTTCTTCCTGCCTTTCAATGGCAGAGTCTCTACAGGCGAGCCTCCACAGGCTGAGCCTCCACAGGCTAAGCCTCCCAAGGCCAATCCTCAAGGGCCTCGTCCCTTTCAGGCAGTTCCCTGATCTTTTCAACCATGTCCCTGATCGTTTTGTCCTGCTCTGAAATTTTCCTATCCTTCCTTGAAAATTTCCTATTCTTAAAACAGAGCAGAGAATACCATTGAAGAGCCTTTTAGTTCCTTTTTTCCCACTGCTCCACATTTCCAGTAAAACCACTTTTTTTTATAGCCACTGCAACCAAACCATTCACTATACATCAGCAATAGGTACCACACATTCCAGGCATGATTTTCCCCAAAACAATATATGAACCTTGAGGTTTAAATTTTCAAATTCTATATATCTTATATTTAATTGATAGTCTAATAAAAGAAAAAAATACTCTGCACTTAACTGATTCTTTTATTGAAGCTTTAAACTTCAGTCACTTTGCTATAAGTAATAACTAGATGAAAAGTACTTATCAACCAATAAAATAAAACACATGCTTGTAAATTTCAAAATTAACCTTAAGATTGAATGCTACTGGCCAATTCTATTTATTTCCAATGCACATAATGACTAATCAGTTATATGGAAAAAATGTTTTAAAAAGGTGGTACATAACAATTTTTTTTTTAATGTATAAGACAATAATTAAACAACAATTATATTTGAAACAGGATAGGCCAATTACTATAACTAATTCTTATATGTTTCTTACCTTAACTGATTGTAGAATTTAAATATTAATAGTGGGATCTAAAATTTCGATTTTGTATAAATGTGATGTAAGCAACAACAAAATTATTTATAAGTAATTACTTTTATAAAATGTTGTAGGCCATTTTTCCACAGTTATAGTGTTGTATGCATTTCACCTCTCATCAAGGCATCATAAATGACAATTCTATGTTTGAGTTTTTTTCATTTAGTTTTCAAATTTATTATATTATATTTAATATAAGTCTAAATTGAAACATTTATGAATATTTTACAGCTTGCTATTTACATTAGTGTTCTCTGGGTTCTCACCACACATCTCTGCTTGTTCCCCTAAGCATATTTCTGCTACAGTCATTTATCTTGGCTGTTGCACAATTACAGACACAATTCCCTTACTCTACAAGAAAATTATCAAATTCAAAAAAAGGGAAAGAATGTACTGAATTACTATATAAAATCAAACCAATTAAATGCTGTTCAAACTGGTATACATAAATTATCCCTACAAAAATGAAATTATAATAAGAACAATAAATAAATAAATCTAAAGCCATGTTTTTATACAGCACAAATTCAGAACCTGTACCGGGATTTGTACTGGAACCTGTATCAGTACATGTATGGATACTTGTCTGAGGCCTTCATTGACTTGTATGGGTATGAACCTTGCGTTTACATCAGTATTTACAAGTACCAAAACCTGCTTGGCTATTAAATGTCATTATTTTCATTTGAATTGTCATAGCATTATTAACTTAACCTAACAATGATTTTTTTAAAAAATCTGGAATTATATGATATTGAAATGGGAAAGGAAATGTAGATTGTGGCAAAGATATAAAAAAATCATATCTAGATGTGAAATTCAAGGTGCTTATGCCATATTAATGAAGGAACTAATGGCATAAACAGAGAGAACAAACAATGGAAAACTTTTTATGGTATATATATCTCATTTACGCTTTTTGTTTTTGATTATGTTAAATTTGGCTAATGTGCTTGTGCGTAAATGAGATACAAGTCAAAGTCAATGGTGAAATGAACATATACAAAATTGAGCGACTTGTTTGAGATACTCCGATATTTGATAAATATATGAGTAGTTAGAATCAGGTAATTTGCCACATTTTCAAATATATAAATCCTGATACAAGTTCTGGCACAAGTATCCAAGTCTGAACATAGCTTAATAGATACATGCACTCATACACCACACATAAAATTGAAAAAAAATAGCTTAATCTCACTCTCTTTCATTTGTAGATTGTTGCTAAAATATGTTGTTGACTTTTTCTGTCTGAAATATAACGTTTGTTATTTTTATTAATATTAAAGCATTAAAATAATGATAACCTGCTAGTAATACAAGAAATAAATATAATAAATAATTACCTAAGTAACAGTAAATACCTGATTTCTTCTGCTCAGTAGTATCAGTCCTAAAAAATTCGATTGCAGGTGTATCTTCCATTTATCATAAGATATATTATTGGTTTTTTCAGTCTTAAATAAAATAAGTTTCTTATTTACTTATTTTCCAAAAAATATAAACTTGTTAGTAAAAAATATCATAATTAAAATATTGTTTTCTACTTATTAATAGCAGTAACTTGATTGATGAGTAAAGCTCTAATCAAATTTCATAAAAAAATTAAGTTCATAGTGTAAATTTGATTAGACTACTTTATCAAATATATTTTAGTTTCATTTAGAAGATACTATAGATATTGGGCGAAAATCATGGCTGCAAGTGCGATGCCTGTTCAGGTATGTGGCGAAGGGGTTGGTTTGTAGTTGGTGTAGGAAGTGGTTTCATTGGGCATGTAGGGAAGAGGGAATGTGGGAAATAAATGAGGCTCTCCCTTGGTTTTGTCCACTTTGGGCTCAGCCTGTGGTGACTCCACCTATGGAGCCATTGCCTGTGGAGGCTGAGCCTGTTGAGACTCAGGCTAAAGAGATAGAAAGTAGAGATACTGGGTTGCAGGAGGTTGAGAAGGATTGATTGGTGCTGATAACAGGTTATAGGAAATATATAGATATTACAATAATGTAGCCAGCCACTTCAGAAATTTTT
The DNA here is from genome assembly GCA_031002005.1 of Vandiemenella viatica. NCBI lineage: Eukaryota > Metazoa > Arthropoda > Insecta > Orthoptera > Morabidae > Vandiemenella > Vandiemenella viatica. The sequence continues at coordinate 14,380,611 of JARYHS010006964.1, read as the reverse complement.
GAGAAAAATAGGTTTGACCTGTTGCCAGAGTCAGATGGAGAAGATCCTCATATAGATTTAAGATTAAATAAGATGCAGCAGGCCTTTAGGAATAGGGGTGTGCATGGAAAGAATAGAAGAAAAGGGCTCTACTACTAGGTGGTAGATAAGGGAGACATGTAGCCCATATTCAGCAGGATCAGTTAGGCATAGGTCACAAGTTATTTCAAACTTAATGAAACATTAGGTCAGGTAATAGAGAATGTTCATTATGTAGAGGTTGCACTAAGGATGATAGAGTAGTGATAATGGGATATGTAGCGAATAGTATGACAGAAAAATGAGTTATAGTATTGAGAGTTACCTGAGAAGGCTGTAAAGGATGCACAGCATACCAGGGTTGAGATCATGCAGGTCATAAGTCACAATCACCAGCCATAATTAAGTACATTTGGGAGGGTGTATAAACATGGAAGTGGAGGTGCTACTTTGGAAAGGCATTAGTTCTGTCTTAGTGGTTGTGCCTGTCAACATCATTGTCAGGTGGAGTTTCAATAGGCACGGTCTACACCTTACTAGAAAGGGCAAGCGGGTACATTCTGTGGTTGTTAGTTAATGCTGTAAAGAACCCATTTCAAGTGATGATGTAGGTTGGGGCTGCTTGGTTTGGGGATGGAAATAGATGATAAAACTGATTCTGATTGTATATCCACGATGGGAAAAATATAAAATATAACCAAGCTGGTAATTAGGGTGTTTACTTGTAAACTGTAATGAACAAAGTAATGCAATTTGTGGCTCAGATATATAACAGTTCCATTTGAAAATCCATGGAGAAGGACTTTTCAGAGTTAGTCCAATATATCTATCCATATATATATATATATGTAGCCCATACCAACAAAGTGAACTGTCATTGGAAACAATGTGTATACATCCTGGCCAAGGAATGCTGGTAGCCGTAGATTTCACTTCCATCATAAATAAATGCCAATTAGCTTCCAAACCAAATGTGGGAAATATTGGTTATCTTGGTTTTCGGGGAAGAGCTATTTCGATTTTTAAACCTTTCTTTTCAACTTCTAACTTTGGCATTCTTCAGAGGACTCCCATTTCTGGGGATGCTGCCACCTGTGAATAGCTGTCTGAAGCTCGCACTAACTGTAAGAGGCTTCGTCACGTTAGTTGCCACTTCCAGCACAGTGCAGGTGGTTTAATTGGGCCTTTTCCTGGACAGACATGACCATATTTGGTCAAGCTGAAGCACTGTATCTGTGTTACTGCTATGGGCCTTTTTTTATTTGTATTTCCAACGCTTCTTTGACTTGCCTGAGCCACCTGCTTACGCTAAAACACTGGTGCCAGTTAATAAAACAACTTGTCAACTGTCAGCTAAATGTAGTGCTACAGCTGATTTTCTGACATCGTTATTTTTAAAATGCTTTGTATGTTCATTCAGACATTCCTTGATGGTGCAGCTTGTCTGACTGATATATACCTGGCCACGTGTTTGGTATACACCCTAGTTTATGTAATTTCACCCTCTTGTCTTTTTTCTTGACAAGTATATCTGATATCTTCCTAGATGCCCTGTGTACATAGCAGATATTTTTTTTATCTGTCACCACGTGGACATAGTGTAACACTACCACCAATGGCCTGTCAGATGGTCTGCTGGTCTCTTCTGTTGGTGCTGAGGCAGAAGGTGATATTTGAGCGTCATATACTGCAATGAACTTGTTGATAATATCAGGGTGGTAGCCATTGACAAGAAACTTCTCCTTTATAATGTATATTATTAACTTGACAGACATATTTTTTTTTTCTCCATATGAGATTATACAATTATTTACAGGTATCATATTAAGACTAAGGTCTCCACCGTCGTAAAATTATATTTTAAGAAGGGAAATTTTTCGTAATTCGACCCTTAAAGGGCAATAATGACAATTTTTCGAAAATGCGTTTTTTGTGCCTCGAACCATTTCCCTCCCTGTCTACGTAACCAAAATTGATAAATCAAGTAATGTTATGAGGAGTAATGTCTCAACTTTGGTGACATCATGTTTTAAGAATGTAGTTTTTTGCAATTCAACCCTTAAATGGAAAAGTATAAATAGTTCTACAGCGCATTTTTGTGTCTCGAGCTATTTATCTCCCTTGATATCTAACCAATATAAATAAATGAGGTATCCTCCGCCGTGGTAACATTAATTTTTAAGAAGGGAATTTTTCCTAATTCGACCCTTAAAGGGCAAAAATTGTCAATTTTTCTAAAATGAAATTGTGCTTTCAATAGGCTATATATACAAAGCAGCTGGTATATTTCATGAGTGCTCATAGGCTAATACTTAATTTGGTTTTTTCACTTAGTGTTCAGGTTGGCACAGTGGTATAATGTGATTCCCCAATTTCAGTGTGGATTCACTTCCCACACCTGATGAATCCTCTTGAATACATACTGGGTCTATAAAAGATGGCAGGCATATTTTTCAAAACTGTGCAGCCCCCAAGTGCACACCTCTTTAGTAGGGTATAAATTCCAGTATAATGGTTATCATTCAGATTTCTCATGTTCTTTGTTTTGTGACCATCGGTTGAACTCTATTTCCATCCACCGCTTTGTAACTTAATGTTTTGTCTTCATATTTGCATTAGACTAATTTGCTTCTGGTATCAACCATACACTAACTGAATTCACTTGTGTTTCATCCTTATTATAGTTTTCATAGACCTGCCTGATCTCTCACTTGAAATGTTGCATCTGTTCAGAAACTCCCCCAATTTTATAGCCCAACTATTCGGTTTATGTTGTTTAGTCTGCTTGTATTACAATGTCATGACTATGCACTCACTCTCACTTATATGCATACAGGCAAATTCATCCACACAAACCATCTGACTCAACAAACCACACACATTCATAGATCCACAAACACACTGAACACTCTTAGTCCCTACCTCACTCACACGCATCAAATTGTATGGGCAGACATCCTCCAGCAGACTTCAACATACATATAATCACTCACTGACTCATATATACCTGCATAAGTCATTACAGTCACTAACACTTTAATAGATCACCCAAACACACATCCAAACTCACTTGCAGGAATGGAACTGCATGTCCTATAAAATATAGATTACTTCAATGTGTGTCCATTCTAATCAATATATAATCTGTCTCAATATTTCGTTATATGGATTTCTTTGATGTTTGACTTGTAATTACTGTTTGAAAGACATATAATGAAATATATTTAAAAATAATTTGTTTACAATTTTTTATTCTATTCAATTTAGCACATAATCTAATGTAGGAAACAGTAAATAGCTCTCCCTTGACAAATCTTGTTTCGAAATAGATGTGATTAGCTTAGAGAGTAATGGAGCTACTTAATATGGTGATTCTGTGAAACATCCCATGAGATAATTCTATCAGTATTGTAATAAAACATTCATGTTCAACCTATGGTATAGAAAGATTCTGATGACATACTAACATACACATGTATTTTATTTGCTTTGGGCCTTAGACCTCCATTAGAGGTGTGAAAAGTCTGAGGGCATGGAATGAGAAGGAATTGGGCAATGGCATTTCTGAAGGAACTATCCTGCCATTTTCCTGAAATTATTTTGCAGAATCATAGAAAGCCGAAATTTAGATGGCTCCTTGGGGATTCGAATCTGTTTCCTCCTGAACACAAGGCCAGAGCATCACCGCTTACACACAATTCTCGGTTTTCCCTTATTTAATGGATACAAGTAGTCAGTATTTTCTGATTAACACTATTATTTTATTCATGATATCCACTGCACTTCTTGCTTGTCTTCACTCTTTTTAATTAAATATTTAAATGCTTGTCCAACAAGAGCCTAAGTATCTGTATACTGGATTTCTTCAAATTGCTTGCATTTAGTCTTTACGTTGATGTAGCTTTCCTTATGTGGTACCTAACTTAAACACCACTACGACCCTCGCTGAGATTGCTAAATAATATGTTGTTCTTCTCTGTTTCTGTTCAGAAATTCACTGAGAAAGGCAGATAATCCTATCATTTCCAGTGTTGTATGGAATATCTGAATGCTGTTTCCAATCCTCAGTTCCAACTTACTGAATCTACAACAAGCCTTGTGGGTACCCTCTGGTCAGAAGCTTAGTAATACCCATTTTTGGACGTTAATAGGTGCCAACAGGAATCCCATAACATATTCCATATTCTCAACACCTAAAAAGTGATCACTGTTTTCGATTATTTGCATAGAACAATGGCATCCTCTGTCGATCTGCTAATTTGAAATCCATATTGTTTTAGTATTATTCCCTATAGCTTTCAGTATTTTTGTTTGTTGCATAGAATCTGCTCATTTAAATGCCATAGAGAGAGTCAGTGGCTTAGTTTCTATCTGTTGCTGCATATTGCAATAGAGACATGTGTTATGAGATGCTAATGAGCTACTATGAAAAAATGGTACATATATTAATTATAAAGATCTCAGAAATTTGTATTGCTTTAATCATATTTTGTGTTACATGTATGCTATATTGGTATAGGTGTCTTATTTTTAAACATTTCTTTTAGTAAGCAAATTAAACTTCTTTTCTCTGTTTGTTACAGATCCTTGTTTAAACCACCTTCAGTACTGGAACTTGCTTGTGCGTTCTGTGCGAAGACATTTTTATCTTGGTGCTCTCTGACAAAACATGTGTTCAGCCATGTCTCAGCTATTTCTGCTCCTTTATATATTTCTACACACAGCTCTCAAGTATTGGAAGAAGAGGTTAAACTACAGATTCATAAATACACTAGCAGTACTTCACAAAGCAGGTATTTTTAGTAGTTTAGAGATCATGACCATGAGTTGCTTGGGGTAGACTTCTGGGGGAATAAAAACTAAATCAGGGTTTTGGCAGCATACCACAGTAGAAAAATTAATGATAAAAATGACTTGGTGAGAAACTAAATTCATATTCAGTATTTAGAAGTGAGCATAAAATTGTCATTATTGGTGGGGATTTGAACTTACCAAGTGTAAGCTGGGTAGAAAATAAGATTAAGTACACAAAGGAAAAGAGGCTTCCAAATACCTTAGTAAGGGAAGCAGTATTTATGCGGGTAGTTGAGCAGGAAACAAGGTGACCAAACATATTGGATATCTCCCACAATAAAGCCTGAATTCCAACCTTATCAGGTGTCAAGTAACTTTAGAAATAAGTGATCACAAGGCAGTTCTGATGGATATAAGTGGATTCAGTAAACCAGTATCCAGAATTGGACGAGGGAAATAGATAAAATAAAAAAAGGCCCTAAATTTTGAAACTGAAAAGATATTACAGGGTTAATTTTATTAAATGTCACAAGTGAAGTGGAGACAAAGTGGGAAGAGTTCAAGCAAATAACAAAAAAAGGGGTGAAGAAATGTTTATTCCAGAACAGAAAATATGGAGAAGTACAGAACCTACTTGTTATAACAAGGAGGTGAGGAGGTTAAAGTCGTAGGTGAAATGAGAACATTATGGAGTTAAAAAACAGCAAGGTAGTAGGGAATTCTTGAAAACTAACCAAGGAATTACTAATGTCAAAGAAACTGGAAAGGAAGAGTTTGTAAACAATATTATTGGTGCAGGGGGACCACTGACTGATTCATCTAGAAACTTCTAGAGCTAGGGGAAGGGAAGATGTTGAGACAAGTATAGATAAGGATGGAGATGATGTAACACTATTTAAAAAAGTCAGAGTTATTAAGTAAATGGTCCAGTGAGACCATTAGGAACAATAATTCAGGAACAGTAGTATCTGAGAAAATGAGCCTATCTGCACAATTAAAAGTGAGCGGATTAGAAAACTTGAAATTTAATATGAAGAAATCATGAAGAATCAAGGAATCTAAAAAACCATAATGGGGCCAGTGTGGATAATACCAATTAGTACAGATGTCTTAAAGGTAGTATATCGGAACATTGTACTTTATCTTTAAACATTATTTGAAGTGAGTCTGGATCCTTGTTGCTTACCAGATGACTGGAAAAGTATGATAGTAGTTCTGGATCATAAAGGAGGGGTGACAAATAGGGTTGAAAACTATAGACCAATCAGCTTGATATCAGTGATAGGTATTTTAATGGAGACAGTTTAATATGCAACCATATCAGACATGTCTGTAAGGAACGTAATTGGATTTTCAGGTCAGCAACATGGCTTTAGAAGTGGATATTCATGTGAATCTTAGTTACTAGGCCATATGCATGATATTTCTGATAAAGTGGACAGGGTAGCACTAGACCTTTAAAAGGCCTTTGACAGATTGAGCCATAAAATGATGCTAAATGAGGGAAAAATTAGTGGAGTTGATAAATAGGTGATTTGCTGGATAGAAGAATTCCAAAAAGTTATTAAGCAATAAAGTCAGGGTAGGAAATGCAGTATTAAAAGAAGTAAGAGTGAAAATTGGAGTTCCACACTTCAATGAATGAATGATTGTTTTAATTGTTTACTGTCAGAAGTTAGATTTTTTCCAGATGACATAATGTTATATAAAAGGATCAAAACAGTGGAAGACTGTAAATAGCCGCAGATAGGATAACTAGCTGTGTGTGTCAACATGGGATGAAGATAAATGGAAAGAAGGGTCAAGTTATTAGGTACATAGATTAAAAAGTGAAGATTGAGTATGATTATTAAGTAGGGAAGGAGCTACTTATTGAAGACTCCAAATGTAAATACCTTGGCATTACATTTGATAGCAAACTTAACTGGGCATGACACATTGGACAGGCAGTGGGGAAATGGTTCAAAATCCTTCACCAGTTGGAAAGAGTGATGAGGAGATGTACTAGAGAAGTAAGGGAATTAGTGTACAAAACTCTGGTCAGATCACTGCTGGAATATGGTGGTGTAGTATTGGACTGACGTTTTTGGTATCAAATACAGGAGTTGGAGGGAGTGCAGAGAAAGGCTGCTAGATTTGTCTTTGGAAATTACTGCAGAAGCAATTAGTAAATAATATGATAAAGGAGCTGAAATGTTATTCATTGGGGTGGGGGAGGGGAGATACTGGTAGAAGGAGGGTGAAGAAAGTCATAAGAATTCACAAAGCTTATATTGGTGATGAAGTGTGGAAAGATATTGGTGGGAAAATTAAGATAGGTGGCACTTGACTTAAGGCTTAAGGTGTGGCAAAAGTTTCTTTTATAGGAAATGGTGTAAGGGGTTGGAATATATTGCCAAGAGATTTGACAAATAATTTACTGGAAATACTGTAAGAAATTAAAGAAAAATTGGTTGAGGGCAAAAGTGTGTTTAAGAGGTAGGCAGAAGGATGGGTGTGTAGGGAGATTGTGACCTGCACCATCCACTCCAATCGCAATTTTTTCAATGATACATTTTATATAAGTTTTACTTGACCAGTAAAGTATTTAGACAGGTTCATGTAGACAAGTGGCTATGTAAAAAAAGATTATTCATCATGATTTGGAGGAACTTACAGGAACTATGAGTAATATGGTTCTTTGGTTTCTACACATTTGACTTTTCTAATGTTTGACTTGTAAATCCTGTTTGAAACATATTTTTTCAAACTTTATAATGAACTTTATTTAAAATTTTGTTTATTGATTTCAACTTAGTATATAATCTGATGTAGAGAATAGTCAACACCTCTCCCTGCGCCTGTCCCTTAACAATACTGGTTTTTATATGTGTGGTTACTTTAGGGAAAATGGAGTTACTCAATACAATTATTGTATATACTTTACTGTGATATAAATTCTTCAAATGACTTAATAAAGCATTTACTATCTACCAGTACTATAATGTAATTGATTGTAGTTCCTGAGCAGTTAACACTCTGACCTTGCATTCGGGAAGATGCCAGTTTGAATCCATGTCTGGGCATCCACATTTGGTTTTTCTATGGTTTCCCCAAATAACACCAGGCATTATGCCATGGCCGAATTGCTCCCTGTTCCTTGACCACAGACCCATCCTGCCTCTAATGATCTCGATGTTGATGAGGCATAAAGCTATAAGTAGAAAAAAATAAAGTGTCAACAGACATAATAGTATTCTTATATAGATATCAGTTTCTTAGCATGCATGCACTTTCAATTTTTTTTTTTTGCTTGTTTTTTTACACCACATCAACATCAAGGTCATTAGAGCTAGGAAAGGATTGAGGCAAGGAAGAATTTGGTGATTTCTTTTCTGAAGGAGCCATCCTAGCATTTTCCTCGATGGATTTAAGAAAAATTATGGAAAACTAAAATCGAGATGGACTGCTGTTGGGAATCAAACTGGTGTCCTCTTGAAATCCTAAGGCCAGTCCATTACTATTCACCAATCCACTCTTGTTTTTTGCCTATTGCTTGGAATTAAATAATACATGTTTTCTGATTCACACTATTATTTTTATTCATGACATCAATTGCTCTACTGTTAGTCTGGGCTTCAAAATTTAAATGCTTACCCAACTGTGAGCTTAGTGTACTTGTATACCAGATTCTTGCCAATAGGTTTAGATTAAGTTTTTACATTGGAATTCTGATATTACTTTCCTTATGAGGTACCAAACTCATTCTAACAGATCTACAACCCTTACTAATATTGGTAAATACTATGTTGCTGTTTTAAATGATATTAAAAAATTCCTTTCAAGGAACAATAAAAATTCACTGCAAAGGCATTTAATCCTAACAGTATTAGTATTTTCTGAAGTATCTGTATGCCAGTTCTACTCCTATATCCCTGCTTAATGGCTCACAAATTGAGCCTTGTGTGTATCCACTGAATAGAAGCTTGGTCATCTTCTAGTATCTCAAGACAAATCCCATAAAATACGCTATACTCTCAAGATGCTAAAAAACTGAACACTGCCTGATACTACATATTACAATCGAGAATGGCTATGTTATGTATATCTAGTAAGCCACTATGGAAAAAAAAACAATGGTACACTGATTTAAATAAGGATCTCAAAATTTTTATTGCTTTCATCCTTTATGTAATACATTCTATGCTTTCTTCATATAGCTTTGTATTAATTTTAATTCATATTTTGCAGTAAGTGAATTAAAAATATTTTTCCTCTTTTCCTTCAACTGTTCCCTCCACTAACAACTTAACCAATCCAGCATGTCTCAAAATATGACCTACCAGCCTGTCTCTTCTTCCTGTAAGCTTCTTCCATAAACTTCTTTTCTCACCCATCATTTCCAAAACTCGTTCATTTCTTACTTTGTCTGTCCACCTAATTTTCAGCATTCTTCTGTAGCACCACATATCAAATGCTTCAAGTTTCTTTATTTCCGGTATTCCTAAAGTCCATGTTTTGCTACCATAAAGTGCTGTGCTCCACACATAGAGTTTTAAGAAGTTCTTTCTAATTCCTATATCAATATTTGAAACTAAAAGGTTTCTCTTTTTCATGAAGGCTCTTTTTGCTAGTGCTATTCTGCTTTTAACATCATTCCTGCTTCGGCCATCGGTTGTAATTTTGCTTCCCAAGTAACAGAACTCATTCACTTCTCCTAATTCATCAGATCCTATTTTTATATTTAATCTGCTAGTATTGGTATCATTTCTGCTACATTTCAGATTGTTGTTTAAAGCACCACCATTATTGGAACTTTGCTGTGCGTTCTGTGTGCAAACATTTTTATCTCGTTGCTCTCTTACAAAACATGTCTTTCACCATGTCTCAGCTATTTCTGCCCCTTTATACGTTTGCACACAGTGTTCTGAAGTATTTAAAGATGAGGTCAAACTACAGATCCATAAATACACTAGCAGCACATCACAAAGCAGGTAAGGGAAGGACTTGTTATTTTATTCTTGTGCTGCAACAATTTTTTAATAAAAGTGATGTAACAGGTTAATTTCTTGTGCCAAAGTTTTTCACTAATACTGGAGTTACATCCACCTGATTATCTCCACTTTAAGCCATTGACAAGATATGTCTAATCCTACAAACAACAATTAGAACTTTGTATATATTGTAGTTCAATTAGTGAATAAGATGTTCGATGTTGTAACCATGCTGTTATGAATTAGGGCCTAGTCTGAAAAGTCTTCTGAGAAAAATTGAAAAGCAGCTTCTCTTGTGTCTGATTTCAATATTGCCTTGCTCAGCTTATGTGGCTGAACTGGTCTTGGTTAGTAACATTTTCCAACTACCAAAGTTTATTCTTATTGAAATTATGTTTACCGTATCAGAAGATAAGATGTAGCCATCACATTTTATCTCTATTCTGTAGATTTTTGTTAATTTAGGTGTTAAAATGTTATTTCCTGTAACTAGAAGTTTTGTTCTATATCTGGTATTATGTTTGCATTATTGCCATGACTTTGAACTATTAACATGTTACATGTGCTCTTATAAGCAACAATCTGAATTATGTATTCATTTTAATGGTAATATGTCTAGAAGCTATACTATTATATATTTCTATATATCTAAAATTTATTATAAAAATAACGTAACGTCAGATTATCTGATGCCTAGTTTCAGTATAGCTTCATGTGGCTGTGCGTCTACTTGAGAAATAATATTCTATATCTGTGTTTTTATAGAGGAACTAAACTTTGAAAGAATCAGAACTCTGGCCTGTATGAATTATCAATCGGTATTTATAAACTAAACTAAAAGAGGGAATTGTCATCCCAATTCATAAAAAAGAAGATGTCAAGGATTGCAATAACTGTAGAGGAATAAGCTTGCTCAATGCTGGTTATAAAATTTACTCAAGCATTATTAAATCAAAATTGCAAAACTTTTATGAACCACTACTTGGAGAAGAACAAAATGGGTTTCAGAAAGGGTAGATCATGTGCAGATGGCTATTTCACACTCATGGTGCTAATTGAGAAAAGGAAATGAGTTTAATCTGGAAACACACCTGGCATTTATTGATTTCAAAAAAGCTTTCGATACAATTGACAGAAGAAAACTTTGGCTAATTATGGCAGAAAGTATCACTCCACCACAGATCATAAAAGGAATTCAAAACATCTACAGCCACAATGTAATCGCAGTCAGAACCGGACAACAGCTGTTGGAATGGAAACCCATTAATCGAGGAGTGAGACAAGAATGTTGCCTATCACCACTTTTATTCAGCATATATATAAACAAAATCATTAGAAACTGGAGACAAAAACCCCAATGATAGAATAATAATAGACAGACAGACCAACCTGGACACATTACTGTTTGCAGATGACCAAGTGCTTTTTGCTGAGTCAGAAGATGACCTGCAGAGATCGGTCTATAACCTCCATATGACAGCAAAAGAATACAGCATGGAGATTTCCCTCAATAAAACCAAGGTTATGACCTTTGTTGGAAAAAAACCACAAAAGAACCAAAATCTCAATAGACAACAAGCCATAGAACAAGTAGCAGAATTTAAATACCTAGGTTACAACCTCAGCTACACCCTAGAAACTGATTTGCAACAAAAAATCACAAATTTAATGAAAGTTACAGGAATAATAAATAACACCTTCAGACCATCTCTAGTTCAACGGCACACAAGAATCAGGCTATATAACACCCTGCCTAAACCTACACTACTGTATGGCAGCGAGGCCTGGACACTACAAGGAACTTAAAGTAAAACCAATTCTCCAAACTGTACAAAATTACAGAACATCTTGGACATAACATGTACTGAGGATGAAGACGACCGGATCCAACGGAAAATTCTCAAATACCATCCCAGAGGCAAGAGAGATGTAGGGAGACCACGAAGAAGATGGATTGATACCGTAACAGGCCACCAGGCCTAATACCGGACAGGAAGAAGAAGACTAAAAGTACTGCCTAGTCTGAGTAGCTATTCAATTTGCTTATGAATCGAGCCTTAAGGATTGATGTTCTGGTTATAAGTATGACTTACAATTTCAGAGTGATGACATGTTGACCTGTATTTGAAGACTGGTTCATTAGTTACTGAATAGTGAAGTTTTTATATACATAAAAAAGTATTTGTTTTATATTTTCCATAAAATTGTCAGCTTCACAGGTGGTTAGGTTTGTATAGTGAAGCATGTTCTTAATTGTAACAGAAGCATAAAACTTTGTAGACCATTTTTCTTTCTTTTTTGATACATGTCTTAGAAGTACATCTAAGGTACTGTATGAGATATTATTTGGTTTAACATTGGTTTTGTTATTTGTGGTCTTAGAAGTAATTTCTTTATAGTTACACTTTTGTTTTTTATTTATATAACCATAATATATTGTGTAACAAAAAATGTGCCCACAATATGTTTTTTCAGTGACCATACCTGTGTAAGTGACAAAATATAATTGAATTAAATTGCAGTAGCGTGCATGCTCTGGGTACAGTTCCCCTACACTTGTAATTTGTTATCTTTTTATTGTTGTTATTTTGAGTATTATGATATATACTTTAAGTTCTAAATTCCTCCATCCATCCAATCTTGCCACTAATAGAATTTAATTTAAAACTCCATCAGCAGTTTTGGTAAATATTAAATCACTTCCCTTGGTAATTTATGCCTGTCCCTGACATCCTTACCTGCAAAATAAAATTTTCCCCCTGCCCTATACATGAAACTGAGGGTCACTTTGTGTGCATAGTAATATTTTCATTTCCATGCACTGCTCCTAATCCTTCAACCAATATTGTGGTGTGTTGACCAAGTGAGCGGCGACACTTACCTCACTGGTGGGTCCGTCTCAGTGCTTACTTACTGTCACCTGTGGTTTTAATTTTCCATTTGGCATCTGTAAGTACCTGGTTAGGATAAAAACACAAAAAGACACTTAGCTTACTTAGACTCAGGACGTAGGTACTTCTTGGAATAATATCAAGAGTTGTGACTACTTTATTTATTATAGATACTGTTGCTTGGTATTATTACATCGATAGATACATAAATCAGAGGTTTTCCAATATTGGGAATAGTAGATCATAGGATCCAAAATGATTGCAGTTGCTTTCTGAGCCAATGGAGGGGAGGATGATAGAAAATGCCTAAAATGGCCAAGTTGGTTTGCAATAGTTCTGGCCCACGAAATTTCACATCCCAAACTGGGGTAGTGATACTAGTGCCAAGAATCCCAGCTCTGAAAGTGTGGAATCTGCTTCTCCCATTGGCTGAATATCATGCCATTTGGACGTGTACTTCACTTGCTAACTAGCTGGGTCCCTTGTGGACAGGATGTGGCTGTCAAGTTCTCATAGTAAGGATAGCTAATCTAACAGCCTTGGCACTGGTGTTATATGAAGGCCATTCTGCTGGCTTGAAAACAAACTGCCTTTCTTACTGCTAAAATCTATACTACAAAATACTGCCGGCGACACCTGGCGCGCCACCCAAAGGTTTTCAATTTTTCTCCAGTTGAAAAATCTTCAGCGAGTGTCACTACAAAATGTAAAATTACCAAAAGCAGAAATCTACAACAGTTATATATAACTTGACAATCTACCAGATATGCTGCTAAATTTATACCACACCCATGATAAGAATTCATATTTCTGGGACTATATGGTTAGCTTGGTTGGCTTGAAATGCTTACCAATATAGAAAATACTTATTAAACTACAATGATTATACTAGCATAAGTAATGAAATAATATTTGAACATGGTTCTCAGTTGCTCTTGTTTTGATAGATTCATTGGTTTTTAATCCTTGTGGCTCTAAAGTATTAAGTTTGTAGCAACTAGAGTAATGTTCCAGCTTTGTTTTAGGTTCAAAGTTGCTTTGTTTGGAAACAAGTACAACTTTAATAAACTGTAGTCTTTAATATCTGCTTACAGCTAGTAAAGCTGTGCTCATAAGTTCACAGTTCAATTCGTCATAGCTTTCACTTGGGAAGTAGTGGAGTCTTTCCTTACTTTGAACACACAGTAATGAATTTCAAATAATTGAATGAATAATTGGAATAAATATTCATTTAACACTGTTGATATATGGTGCACCTGATAATTTACAATTTTGATCAAAACAAATGTTTGTATACAACCACTTCAGTTTGTTTACATTAGATTGCGGTGCTGTCGTTTGCAGTTGCTTCTACATCTACATCTGTACTCTGCAAATCATAAATACTGTAGGTGGCAGAGGGTGCTAAGCAACAATCCTAATTCTGCGCATTCCAATCCCGAACAGATCGAGGCAAAGAAGGAATACATAAATTAATCAATACGGCATCTTATTTCTCTAATCTTATCCCTCCTGTCATTGCGACCTAAATAGGTTGGCGGAAGAAGTATTTCGTTGCACTCGTAACTTAAAGATTTTCGCATATTCTCCAGCAAATTCAAACGAAAACGACGTCGTCTGTCCGCCAAACAATCGCAGCCCAACCCACGAATTAGCTCTGTGACACTTACGTAAGGACTGTAACTAGCAGTCACGAATCGAGCGGCTCTTCTCTGTACTTTCTCTAATGTGTCAATCAATCCCTTGCGATATGGATCCCAAATTCCACAACAGTATTCCAAATGTGGACGCACTAGTGTTTTGTACGCTATTTCCTTTGTATGAGCATTACAACTTCTCAAAATACGTCCTATGAGTCGTAGTTTGGAATTAGCTTTGCCTACAACGGAAATTATGTGCAAGTCCCATTTCATGTTGCTTTGTACTGTTACGCCTAGATACTTCAGGGAATCCACAGTGTCAACAACTGAATTGTTAACTTTGTACTCCTGAGCAAGTGGGGTCTTTTTATTACTTATGTGCATTACCTTGCACTTTTTACAGTTAAGTGTAAGCTGCCATTTACGGCACCATTCCGAAATAACATCCAGATCGCGCTGAATTTCTAAGCAATCGTCGGAGCACCTCACTTCCCTATAAATAAGTGCATCATCAGCAAAAAATCGCATCCTGCAATTAACGTTGTCACCGAGATCGTTTATAAAAATTAAGAAAAGAAGTGGTCCTATTACACTTCCTTGAGGAACGCCCGAAGGAACATCTAGTTTAGAAGAGGCTTCCCCGTCTACAACGACATACTGTGACCGACCAGTTAGAAAATCGCGTATCCATTCGCAAATCTGATCAGATATACTGTATGCTCCGATCTTCGCTAAAAGTCGGTTGTGTGGTACAGAGTCAGAAGCTTTCTGAAAATCCAAGAAAATAGCATCAACTTATGATCCTGTATCAATAACTTTCATTACATCATGTGAAAATAGAGCCAGTTGCGTTTCACATGATCGGTTCTTCCGAAATCCGTGTTGGTATGCTGTAAGTAACTCGTTTTCATTCTAGAAACTTCATAACGTTAGAGCATATGACATGCTCCAGAATTCTACTGCAAACAGATGCTAGCGATATAGGTAGATAATTCCTAGGATCTCTCCGATCTCCTTTCTTGAAAACGGGAATCACCTGCGCAATTTTCCAGTCAGAAGGTACTTTTCTTCCTCTAAAGATTTATCGAAATATATCTGACAGAAATGGTTCTATTTCCTTCCGCGTATTCCGAAAATACTCTTACTGGTATCCATCGGGACACGCGCTTTCCCCCACTTCAGGAGCTTTAATTGCTTTATGATACCTACACTATCAATTTGTACTGGATCCATCTCAAATTCAACACGCCGTGGAAAAACGGGAATGTTTTCCATGTTTTCGTCAGTGAAGGAATTTTTAAATTCGGCGTTAAATACGGTAGCCTTGTCGCGGCTGTCATCAACTTCCCGACCGTCTTGTAGTAGAACTGGCATATTGTTGTCACAACCACTTATTTTTTTTACATACGACCAAAATTGCTTTGGATTTTCAATGAGGCTCTTGGAAAGTGAGTTGCATCGAAATTCATTAAAGGTCTCGCGCATCGCATTCTTGACCTGTCCTCTTGTCTCAGCTAGCTTTTCTAAATCACTCCTATACATCGTCCTTCTTGAGCGTGCATGAATCTTCCTTTGCTTTTTAAGTAACCTTTTAACTTCACGCGTATACCACGGGGGATCGTTCCCGTCCCTGATTGTCCTTTTCGGTATATGTAAGTCCATACCTTCCCTGACTATATTTATGAGTCGAAGCCACATCTCTTCAACCGAGCCTCTTCCTTCTATAAAGGTAATGTATTTATCCCTCAAAAATGTTCTTAAACTCTCCTTTGGGGCCTTTTCGAACCTGTAAACGACCCTTTCTTTTTTCTTTTTGCGCGCGACTGTTAATTTTACTGTAGCAATTACAGCTTTATGATCACTTATTCCCGTGGTGGTAGAAATGTCCGTAAATAATTCAGGCCTATTTGTAACGAGAATATCTAAAATGTTTTCGTTATCGTTGTCGCACCGCGTTGGTTCAGTGACGAGCTGCTCAAGATTAAGATCTGAGAAAAGGTCAAGAATAATCTCACAGGATATTTTATCCCTGCCACCAGTAACGTGGGCGTAATTACTCCAGTCAATATACGGCAAGTTGAAGTCGCCTCCTAGTATTATTCCATGATCCGGAAATTGACGAGCTATATTACTTACGTATATTTCTTAAGCCCTCATCAACATCTACATCTGCATCTGGTGGACGATAGAAAGACCCTATTACAAGTTTTGTACCTAGCTACTTTTAGTCTAATCCATAGGATTTCACAGACCGTATCAATATTTATTTCGTTACACGACAGGTGTTTACGAACAGCTATAAATACACCACCTCCATTTGAATGTAACCTATCCTTACGGAAAAACATTCATGCTATGGTTAAAAATTTCTGCTGAACTTATATCCGGTTTTAACCAGCTTCAGTACCTAATACAATATCAGCTTCTGTGCTACTAATAACGCTTTCAAGCTCAGGCTGCTTAATACAAACACTTCTACAGTTTATAACGAGTACTTTTAACGGTCGAGATTGATTTTCGCTACTCCTAACATATGGTGCCGAATTTAATTGGGCTGCCCGTAACTGTAATCCCAGTTTCGGGTCTTCCTCCCTCAGCCTAAAAAATCCCCCAATGCACTCCACACGGCCCCTGTCACCCGTGTAGCCGATTCACGTGTGTAGTGCACACCTGATCTATCCAAGGGAACCCTACACGACTCGACCCCAGGGCGAAGATCAAGGAATCTGCAGCCATGATTATCGCAGAAACGACGCAGTCTCTGGTTCAGACCCTCGACTCGGCTCTGAACCAGAGGTCCACAGTCAGTTCTATCGACAATGCTGCAGATGGTTAGCTCAGCCGAAATCTTGCGGTCATCAACCACAGAGCTCACCGTATGAGCAAGCCGCCGGAAGGAAGAGAGGATACCCTCCGACCCAAGGCGGCAAGCATCATTGGTGCCGACATGAGCTACAATCCGCAGCTGGCTACACCTCGTCCGCTCAATGGCATCCGGGATGGCCTGTTACACATCATGGATCAGACCTCCCGGAATGCACAATGAATGGACATTGGAACTTCATCCCAGACCTATTCGCCATGTCCCTAAGGGGCTCAATGAAACGCCTAACGTTGGAGCTACCTATCACCAGAATCTCCTTCTGTGATCGCCCAGACCTAGCGGGCGGGAGGGGAGGGGGGGGCTGGCAACTCGCTGATTGACGATTGTGGATCTGAATCAGATCCAGACAACACATCAAACCTATTGGACAGTGGTACAGGCTTGCCCTCCTGGGATTCAGACCTGTACGCCTGCCCCCGCATGCGGCGTCGACGTCCGGAAACCACGCGCCAGACACCGTCAGGTGACTGCCGCACAGGCTCCGAAGTCTCAGCCTGGACTGCAGGTACGATGTTTGGTAGGGGAGAACCTGTGAGAACACTAGCTTCGTCAGGGTCACCCCTTCCACATCTGCTGCAGTCACCTACGGCAGCTTCCAGCCTCGTAACTTTCGTTAGCAAGCTGCAAGCTGAGCACGAAGATCAGCCACCTCAGCCCGCGTCTGCACACAGCAGTCACAGTCCCTACACATATTACTTTGAAAGCAAAAACTACGGAGAGGATGAAAGTTGAACTAACCGAGTGATCCAAATAAACTGTTCACAACTTACTACCAACCGCTAGGCACGACCTAAAAAAACCTACTGAGGAGATGAATTTAGACCAGACGACTGCACTTAGTAGTTAATAGGTACTGTTAGCCAACCAATGTGCTTACCCCAGTAGTTTGTCATTTAGCAACATTTCTTGTCATTGACATTACGATTTTAATAGATATGAGGCAAAATTTGTTCACTGTTATATATTTACACACAAAAATGAAATAGATATACATAGGAGAATGTGAGTTTAATATGAGAGAAAGAGGAGCACACCAGATATCCCTAGCCAGTTTATACATTAATTCTTTCAATGAAGAGTGAATTTCTCCTTTGTTATTTCATATTTAGTTTGAATGGTGAATTCTTGAGCCCAATCTGCTGCCTGCAGAATTGGACAAAATTTCAGGTATAACCTTGCGTTTATTTATTTTTTGTTTTGCAGTAGAATACTCTGTGTTTAATAATCTCTCTTTTGTTTTGGTAAGATATGTTTAGATATACTAAGTATGGCTCATATGCAATTTGATGTGTAATTTTGGACTCTAGAGGCTTCTGACTTCTCGGCCTTGATTATCACTTGCTGGATGTTACTCGAGCCGACGGCCATCTTGGCCTGCTGCTCTTATCTCTGACGTTGGAGGCGAAACCCCGAGCACATTGTTTTGTTGACATACAGAATGCGCCGCGGTGGTTACTAATAACTTATGTCCTATTAATCACATTGGAGTCCCATTTTCTGATATTTGCATGGTTTTAACCCTTCTAGTATGCTATGCTCATTAGGTCAAAGACTGGAAATGATTATTTATATCGTTTCAAGCTATTAACGTTTTCTTGTTTATAGCGACCCTTTTGTATAAGTGTATATTGGGAGGTAAAGTTCCAATATTTTGTATGGGCAAATAAAAAGGGTTCCTAGTTTTTGGCTTCGTCCTCTGTGGACGGATTCGTCTTTGCAAAAAAACCTCATCCCCGACCTTAAATTCAACGGCGTGTTTAGTCCTATCATAATATTCCTTATTTTTCTCTTTTGTCTCTTTGTTAATTTCTCTGGCTCCTGTGTAAGCTTTGAAGCCTAACCTTCAGCTCTGTAGCGTAATCTTTGAATGAGTAAACAAATTCGGTAGGGTCTCTTTTAAAATGCCTGGAATGTTAGGTATGCGTCCAAATGACATTTCAAAAAGTGAGAAACCTGTAGCTGAGTGAGTTGGTATTTATTACGAAAACTGCTATTTGGATCCAGGAATCCCAGTCCAGCCGTTCGTTATCTATGTAATCTCTTAGGTATTCTGTGATTGTGCGATGATGGCGTTCAAGGGATCCATTCGATTGTGGCGCATATACCGTAGTTTGGATCTTTTCTATCTTTAGTAGCTGGCATACTCGTTTAGGGTGTCGGTAAGAAAGTTTCCAGCCCTATCAGCTAAGGATCTGCGATAGAAATGCCATAAAGTAGTATGATTTCCTTGACAAGAGCTTTGGCAACAGGGGACGCGTCGTGTGTTGGGATGGCAATTGCCGTCATAAACTTCGATAAACTGTCTTGGAATGTTAGCATGTACCTATTCCCTCGGTAAGAAACCGGAAGTGGCCCGACAATATCGATTGCACATCACTCAAAGACCTGTTCTGGCGTCATAGTTATAACAAGCGGCATCTGCGTGTTATGTGTTGTTAGTTTATTCTGTTAACAGCTATTACATTTCCTAATATATTCTATGATATCTTGGTGCATACCCTTTCGTTGCATGTATCTTTTTACCCTCTCTATCGTTATATTTATACCTGAGTGGCCTGCTAGCAGGCAGTCATTGAACCCCCGTAGGGTTGCTTGTTTTTATGCAGCATCTAGTACAGGAAATTCGTCCTCTGTAGTCTGGGTTTGTGTTTCGACCGTTTGTAGTGGAGTGGATGTAGTGGTAGTATTCTCTGAGGTGTCCATGTCTTCACTAGCATTATCTTCATTGGTGGAAGTATGTTGGACTGGACGAATTTCTGTGATTCAGCTAAGGGCATCAGCATTTGAGTTGATCCTCCCACTTTTATAAATCAACTGGAAATTTTACTCAGAGAGTTTCAATCGGAATTTCAGCAATCGGGACATTGAAAAATCCATTATAGCGGTTTTGTGATCGGTTATTATATAAAATGGGTTCCACATATATAGAGACGAAACAATTTGACTGCCCACCAACAAGAAAGGTATTCTTTCTTACTTACAGTGTAGTTCTTATTGCTTTGTTCAACGTCCTTGAAGCATAAATCTATCGGTCTGTCTATTACTATTTCCCCCTGTGATAAGATAGCACTGAGGCTTTCTCCACTGGCATCAACAGTAAGTAGGAGCTCCTCTTCGAAGTTTTGGTACTGTAATATAGATAGAGTTATTAACTTTTCGTTAAGGGCTTGGAATTCTTGCTCAGTTTTATGGTTCCATTCAAATTTTACGTCTTTCTATAGAAGTTCATACAATGCATTTGCAGTTTTCACTGTAATTTTCAATGATGCTTCGATAATAACCGATGAGACCTAGAAATGTTTTCGAGTTGTCTTGTGGTTTCAGGTTGAAAATAATTTTTAACTTTTCAGTTTTCGCAGGATCTGGAGTCACTCCCTCACCTGTTATTTCATGTCCTAGATAGATAATATCCTTGCGAAGGAACTCACATTTCGCTGGTTCCAATTTTAAGTTGTATTTCCAGAGTCTATAAAAGACTTCTGCTAACCTTTCCTGATGTTCTGCCAAACTATTACCATAAATTAACAGATCATTTAGGTAGACGAATGCTTTCTCTCCCTGTATACCAGTGATGACCAGGCTAGTCAGTCGTTGAAACGTGCTTGGAGAGGAGGATAATCCCATTGGCAATTGTAAAGTTCATATTTTCCTTTGCTAGAACTAAAGGCTGTCATAGCCCTATCCTTCTCATCAATTGGTTGCTGGCGATAACCTCTCGCCAAATCGAGAGTGGAAAAGTATTTAGCCTACCTATGGAGTACAAAATCTCTGAGATTAAATGTATAGGGAAGGTTGATCCCATGGTAATTTCAGTGAGTTTCCTAAAGTCTATGACTACCCGATATGTTTGCTTTCCACTGGCGTCAGCTTTCTTGGGAACCAATAAGGACTGCTTCATTCGGTAATGATTCCCCGTTCTAACATGTGATTAATCTCTTCTTCTAATATGGGTTTTAAAACTTCAGATGTACTGTATGATCTACTATTAATAATGGTTCCAGCTGCTATAGGTTTAAGTTTGATTTCATGTCTCACAGTATCTATATGTGTAAGTTTTTCACCTAGAAGGAAAAATAAAACATTTTACAGTGCGCATAATTCTTTAATGTGCTGTGCTTAAAATGTTCGACCCTCGATAGTCCTTAAACAAGCTAGAACGTGGCTTTGTTTTGGCTGGGCGTTGTGTCATATGATCCAGCTCCTTATCAACATGGCGTATGCGCGGTGGCCTGGGCGTGTCAATATAAGCTGACGTCTCGATGTACAGTTGTGATTTCAAGTTTTACAACCTCCTCTCTAGTATTAGATATAGAATAATACACTCAACGTCTCTCTAACAATTGATTCGGGTACGTGAACATCAGAAATTATCATGTTTACCTATTATAGTCTCCGAGTTTCTTTTACCTTGTACCTTTAATCGCAAAATCCTCTGTTCTTGGTTCCTGCTTTGATTAACTATTCCCCTGCATCTTTTGTGGTTTGTTTTGAATTGTTAGATTGCTCTGAATGTGACTGTTATTACTTTGGTTTTTTGTTCTCGCTGTTAGTGACTCTCTGATTAGGCACTGAATTGTTTTCTGGGGAATCATGCTTGTGGTTTGCTCTCTTCGTTTGTGAATTGCCCTGTGTGGATACTGGGTGTTTGGTTGTCTGTTGGGTAAAATGGTTTTGTCAATTTCTAGCATGATAATTTCTCTCCTTATAATTGTGTTTTGGGTGGAAATTGGCATTTATTACTATGGCCTACTGGTCCGTGAAGCTCTTTTCCTTTCTCGACAACATAGGAGTACAATGACCTTTAATGTAAACTGTTTTGTTCATATAGTTAATTTCGATTCCATGCTGGAGCATAAAATCTCTTCCTAGTAATCCTTGATCGCTGATATCAACCTTTCTGGGTATAACATGAAAATTTATGAGTTAGATCATGGTTAGGAGTCAAATACAATTTTAGTATAACTGTCCTACGGGTTATAACTAGTTGAGGTGATATTCCTATGTTTTGAATTGTCTGTTTATGTGTGTATTTGGTTGGAATTCTGACGGTTTTATAAGGCTTAATTGTGCCCTAACGTCAAGCAAGTATGGAATATTTTGATTTAGTATTCTAGGGCAAGGAATCAAGTACTTTGTGACTAGCATTATGACAGTAACTACTCTTTTTAATGTTGTGTTACTTCTAGAATCTTTAGTATTGTGACCAACACGATTGAAAAATTGGAAAGTTATTGTGCTTCGACATTCCCTATTTAGATGACTGGCTGTTCCACAAGAATCACAAGTTAAATATGTACTCCTAGTCTGTATAATTATGCACGTTGTGAAAAAATTGCTGATTCCTCAACGAGGGCCAAATCAACTGCTTTAAGAGGGTCATTTCTTTACCCTGTGCCCTGACATCTGTCTATATTCGTTTGTCTTTCAAAGGTCAATTTTTTTTTATTAATGTAACACCTCCCTCAACATCCACAGCTTTCATTTCATTCATAGTGGCCTACCCGAAATCATGTTCCAATGCACCAACATAAGAAGCTCATTCTGGGATTGATCCGTTTCGCTTCTGTATAGTTAAGAATAAGTAATATGCTTAAAACTCCAAACATCTCTCCTCCTTGTATTTTACTAGGAAAATAGATTTTATTGAAGGCCAATCTTCTGTTTGATCTCTGACAAGAATTTTTTGCCTTCTATTTGAAAATATTTTGCTTTTAACAACATGCTTCTTTACAGCTACCAAAGAAAAAGCTGTCGACAAATTATCAATAAAAGATTTCAATTCTGATTGATCTCCACTGAAATTATAAGGAATTAATTTTAGTTGCATCCGTGACTGAAATTTTTACACTACGTGACTCATTCACACTTTCAACACTTGTTGTCGTGTCGGTAGGCATTTTGGACACTTTTTCACTTTTCTGACTGTTATGTTGTCGTCACTGTTGCTGCCTTGAGTTGCGCACTGTCCTGCTAGCTGCCGCCGCTGTCATCTCTCGAGTCGCGAGGTTTTTGCTGCGTCCGAATCGCCTCTGCTGCTCACGCTGATCAGTCTGCATCGCTTTTCCAAAAGATTTTGGATCCTTGTCTTCTTTCTTGCTCCTTATACTCCGACCTATTACTCCCTCCGTGACTAGCTATTCTCTATATTTGGATATGACAAGAAAATCAATTCTTTTCTTTGCTATACTAAGTAGAAGTTGGTCCCAAATTAGTATGCAGTAATTTACACCACAGCTGCACACCAAATTAATGGTGGGTATATGGCATGTTAATCGACTTACCCCATTGGCGGGTCAGTCATAGTGCTTACTTACTGCTACAGTTTGAAGTTTCCAGTAGGCATCTGTAAGTACCTGCTAATGTTAAAATCACAAACAGAGACTTAGCTTACTCAGGATGTAGGTACTCTTTGGAATGATATAGAGAGTTATGACTACTTGGTTTATTATATGAATTGTTGCTTGGTATTATTACATCGATAGGTATGAAATTGGAGGTTTGCAATACTAGAAACAGTGGATCATAGGATCCAAAATGATGGAGTTGCTTTCTGATCCAGCGGAGGGGAGAATGATAGAAAAATGCCTAAAATTGCCAATTTGGTTTGTAATAGATCTGGCCTACGAAATTTCACATCGCGAACTGGGGTAGTGACGCTAGCACCAAGAAGCCTTCCTGGCCCCGGAAGTGGGGAATCCGCTTCTCCCATTTGCTGAATATCATGCCATTTGGACGTGTACTTCACTGCTAACTAGCTGGGTCTCTCTCGGACAGGTCGTGGCTGTCGGGTTTTCTCAGTAATTACTGCTAAGCCAGCGGCCTTGGCGCTTATGTCGTATGAAGCACCGTTGTGCTGGCATGAAAAATAACTGCCTTTCTTACTGCTAAAATCCATACTACAAAATATTGCCCGTGACAATATCCCTCCAAGCTCCACTACAAAATATTCCTTGTACACTCGCAGCATTCTCTTCACTCTCCTTAGAACTGACTTCCCAATCCAGCTCTATTATCATATCAGTTACTGCCTGACTCCTGTAGTAATTTCCTCAAACGAATCCAGCTGCTTTCCTGTGCATGTTTTTCAACTCCTGTATTTCACACCAGAAGTGTTGACCTCAGATCACACCACCTGTACTGAAGCCGTGGTCTGGACAATGTTTTGTTACTTGTGAAGCATCCTAGACATATTTTGTTTGTTTTTGTTTTTCAATAACTCAAAAATAATTAAAGAAAAACAGTACACAAATTTGCTCATACATAACATTACTTGAATGTGAAAAACAAAGGGTCTATTTTTTCTGCTACCTCCACTCCTTACATTTCACAAAAGAGTTATTGAAATTTTTATATAAACATTGAAAAACTAAATCAGTCTCAAGAAGGTAATTTTTGCATCAGATAAATTCTGTTGCTTGCTTCTCAGTATTGTTTGCCTTCCTGGGTGATTGGGTCCCTGTCATTGTACCAAGGAATAAAGGGATTGAGAGATCAGATCTCTTGGCCTAGTGTCTGGCTGTTCACACATAGATTCAGAAATTTATCTTATTTATAAGTTTATAAACAAATGTTTTATAAAATCCATATTTATTTATAATCATTTTTATTGACAACATTGGATAATATACTTGCTGTTCCACATGATTAACTGTTTAGTAAAGTAGCTAATTAACTCATAACATAATTTTGTTTAAAAATTAGCTTCGTATATGGAATGTTACTTTTGGTAAGTTGACTCAAATTTCATATTTTTGACATCATATGTGAAGTTATAATTAGTATAAAAAAAGAATTTTCTATGTAAGTAACCAAATACTCTATTTTATTGATTATTGTAGTTGATTGGTGCTGAAAAAAACGTTGAGTTCCTGTGTAATTTATTGATAGGCAAGATTTATTTTCTTTTTGCTAATATTATTGGTGAACTAATTTTTTATAAGAGGACTCATTTATTTGCTTATAAGTTCTATCATTATGATAATAATTCATTAGTGTTTATTTTCAAAAGGATTGGAGTATTCTTTGTGTGTTTTTCTTTCTTCTTCTCTCTATTCTCATTAATATTAAAAACAGTTTGATTCTTGATATGTTTCCAGATGAGTTCACAAACCATTATATATAGCTACTTCTAAGAACTTTTTTAATATATTACTACAACATAACAGTGTGTGTATTTTTGGGTTCCCAGGTGTTATTCTGATTGTCAAAGTGACACTCATACCAACATGCAAATACAGTCTGTAGCTGAACATCTAAGAAACAGTGTTGCATTGCATCAGGCGATTTGTTTGGTTGAACGTCCATTTTCTTGCAACGTTTGTGGAAGTTCCTTTATAACATCTCATTATCTTAACAGTCATCAAAAGATTCATTTAGGCGAACACCCATTTTCTTGTGAAATTTGTAAAAAATCTTTTACTAGAAATGGTGATCTTAAGCGACATCAGAGGATTCATTATGGAGAACGCCCATTTTCTTGCGAAGTTTGTGGAAAATCTTTTACAGCCTCTGGGACTCTTAAGAGGCATCAGAGGAGCCATTTAGGCGTACGCCCATTTCCTTGTAAAGTTTGTGGGAAATCTTTTACGAGATATTGGTCTCTTAATCATCATCAGAGGATTCACTCAGGTGAACTCCCGTTTTCCTGCGAAGTTTGTGGAAAATCTTTTACAGAGTCTGGGACTCTTAAGAGGCATCAGAGGATCCATTTAGGCGAACGCCGATTTTATTGCGAAGTTAGTGGAAAATCTTTTACAGAGTCTAGGAAACTTAAGAAACATCAGAGGATTCATTTAGGAAAAGCCCATTTAGTGCAACATCCGTGGAAAATCTTTAACAGGGTCTTGGACTTTTAAAAATAATCAGAGGATTCAATTAGGTGAACGCGAATTTTTTTGCGAAATTTCTGTAAAGTGTTTTGCAATGTCTGGGTATCTTAAAAGTCATTAGATAATTCATTCTAGCAAATGGTCAATTTCCTGAAAAGTTTGTGGTAAATATAAAGTTTCAATGTGAATTACTTATCTAAATCTCCTTTTTGTTTCTATTTTAAGAATATTTTGTATTCATGTCTGTAAGGTTTAAGAATTTGTGGATTCATGCTGATAAGCATCAATATTTTCGGAAGTGTTGGAAATTTGTTATATAATTTGAAAATTTATAGTAGATTTATTTGGTTGAATAACCATTTTCTAGTTGTGTTAGTACTTTAACAGAATGTAGGTATCTTTTAAGTCACCAAAGGATGGATATCATTGACTGTCGATTTTAATGTAAGGTTGTGATAAATGTTTTACATTGTCTGTTGATCTTAAAAACTTATTTCATAATCATTTGGGTGATCTTTATTCCTACATAATAGTTTGTTACTTTTACTACAAAGCTTTCCAGCAATGCTGCAAAAGGGCGATATTTTGTAGTTTGTATTTTTGTGAAAGCATAGTAATAACTAAATCAAATATAGTTGTGATAATATTACTCCCAATCTATATTAATGTGTAGGTATTATTTTGCTTAGATATTTTAGTGTATCACCAGCTATTATATTCAGGATGTTAGAGAGCATTATGACAGATATTAAATTATTCTTGTATCCATACAATTCAGATTAATTGAATATCTAACTTTCTTAACACATTTCGATAATTTAATGATTTCACATTATTATTTTGATATCTAAGTGTTCTGATGTTTTTATTTAAAATAAGACAGTTTATTTAAAATATGTTTTGGAAGGATTATTGTAGGTTTATAAACCATTATTGGGAATAAAAAGATACCCTCAGTGGGTTATATATTTATACTTTGGCTGTAAAAGTTTTTTATTTGACTATTAAATTTTTGCTTCATATATTCTTTTGTTGTATTTATAAGTTATATTTTCTTTCAGCAGAGGGTATCGTTATTGCTGCAGCAATGCCTTGCTCTGAAATTTTCCCCAGTATCCTTGCCTGTAGCGTTATTTTCCACTGTTCACAATGGTTCTCAACATACTACATACATTGTACCTTTGTGGCTTTCCCCAAAAGATGGAATGTTCCTATTGACAGTCTGTAATGTTTTCTGTTGCTAGATTATCATTAAAATTATTGGGTGTATAATAAATGCGACTGATATTTGCATCATATACTTTTTTGTAATCATGAATATCCTGAACCTAACCACTTTGTAAATGACGAATGATTTAGAAAACAATATTACTAGGCTCTGTTAGGGGATTACTCTCTTCGTGTGGTGTTACAGAAAATAATTTCTATTACTTCTTTCATAATTTTTTATTGATTAAATAAAGCAAACTATATTTACTACATTAAAAGCTAAGAGCAGCTAAATTTTTATAGTTTTTGCTGCAGTTTTGTCACCATTCTTTCTATGTTACCAGGGAATAATTCTCTGTCCTGCATTGAAGACTTCTATAACACATTAATTCCATTTCGGATATTGAACACATGCCAGAAAAACATTTCTGTGTACTGTATAGTAATATATAACGTAACTTTCACAATAAACTAGATCTAACACTTTAGCGAGCACTAGAATTAAAGGTGCTCTGATATTCACTTAACAGAACAAAAAGAGCATTATTTCTTCATCTAGCGATGTGGTGATATATTTCCAGTACTTATAAAACCAATGTGAATTTTTTGCTGGGAGAGGGAGAATATGGGAATATTTTTGTGACATGTGCAATTTGGGCCTAGTTATCATGTGCTTAATGCTTTTAATACATGATACCAGCCAGCAGGTGTAATATAGTTCAGACCCATGTAATCCTAGGTCTATGGCTTTAAGTCACACCAATGCATGTGGGTAAATCGTGTATATATACTAAAAGGGTAGTTAAATTACAGGAATTAATATCTGCATGCTATTGTGTATTTTATACCCTATCGTAACTTTGTCAAATGAAGTGACATTAAAAGTAGCTCAGTTCGGACCCACCACTTGTACCCCTCATGTAGCCCACCACAGCAATCTCCTCCTCTCCCCCTCCAACCTGATCACATGCTTTATGGACGCACCCTAAATCAGTGAGAGAGGCCACTCTCATACCTAATGCAGTGAATATCGAACAGGTGTAACAAAACTCCAATAGATCATTATCAACCTCTATGGATGATGTATCATAGACATTTATAGATTCTTCAGCTGTTTTGAAGAATGATGGAACACGTTGATTCCATCAGTCGGTACAACATAATATTGTTTAATCCATATAGTTTCTTTGCTGTTCTGATATTATTTTGACACATTATAGCCTCAAAGATAAATGTAATTATAGGTATATAAAGCAAGAATAGAAATTGTGTGGGTTTCACACGTTTGGAGAAACGTAATTGGTTTAATATAATTAAGGAATGCGCTGACCTATATCAATACATCAGTGGTGTAATAGGAAAAAGCATGTTGTTTTGCCATAGTGCAAGAAGAAATCAGAATAAGTGGTGTTTGAGCTGTAAAGCTATGGCCTTCCATTCGCGAGGACACAGGTTCGCATTCCCCTCCCGCCATCCAGATTTGGGTTTTCCATGCTTTACCGTATATCACTCCAGGAGAATGTTGTGATGGTTCCTCCAAAAAGCCTTGACCGAATTCCTTCGCGCGCCTTGTCCCCAGTAATTTACAGCCTTTAATGAACCCGATGGCGAAGAAATATAAATCAAGAACAAAATGGAAGAAATTACTGGCTAATCCACACCAATAAGAGCTCATGTGATAATGTTTCGTATTTTCTGATGTACTGGTAGTAAAAAATTTCAGAGTTTTGGAGTTATTTTTAAAAACAGTAGTACAGAACACTTGTAAAATAATAGGAACTAACCATGCATTGTAATAACATTACATCCTGACTGCCTGCAAATAAGGAAATAAATCTTATGTGAGTGGTAGAGGAAAAGCAATAGTTTTTTTTTAATAAAATCAAAACGGCTCTCTCGAACAATATTCAAGAATTCGCAGAAAATTTGTTTCAAAAGACCTCTGGTGTCTACTATTTCAAATGTCTGTGATATATATTCAATATGACTGTATCTCTTAATGAATTTTAAAGCTGAAGAGTAATGATAGAGTTATTATATAATATTTTTAAAGTACAATGCTTTAAATTACTGCGTTGCTTGCCTGGAACATATACAATAATTTCGCTGCTAATTTTGCGCTTATAGAATTTACCGTCTGTGGTGGACCGGCTACTATTTTTTTCGCACTGCCACCACCGAGAAGGAGAACTTATACAGTATGTGGATAGGAAATCCTATGTCATGTGAGCGCTATATTGCGTAAATGATACTCCAGCTGGTTATGTATAAGTATTTATATATATTCACCTATTTACATGATAACAATTTAACAACCCATTGGGCCTTCTGTTCCTTTATTCCAGCCAAGTCAGTTAGAGCTTTGCGAATAATGCCAGAGGCTAACATAA